>JARVZY010010281.1:0-48430 GCA_030686995.1 Artemisia argyi | reverse complement strand
ACATGGGTTAGTTCATATCATAACAATATATATATATATATATATATATATATATATATATATATATATATATATATATATATATATATATATATATATATATATATATATATATATTAGTGTCCAAGATGACTCCAGCATCCAAATGTTGAACACTATATAAAGATAGAGATGAACTAAACATGATTTTCTCATATAACCCATAATCCACTTTATATCACATAGAAGAGCATAAAGCATTCAAAAAAGACAATTCCTAATACAAGCTAGAGTCACATTCATCAAAACATTATTCTAGCACAATATTATATGGTGACTAACTATATCACACATGACCTACAACAAAAGTTACCCAAACACACTTATTTCTTGCGCTTTTGAGCCGCAACTTTTGCAAGACCTTTCACAACATTTGTTAACATCATGAAATTGTTCTTGTAGGCAAGATGCAACTCCCTCATCTCCTCTTGAAGATCCTTAACATCATTCTCAATCTTGATTGTTTTCTCACAACATTTACACCTTCGTGCATGGTCATGAGATGAAGCATCAAGTTTGGGAGGGAGAGGGTACCCCGTTTTGTACCATATGGGGATCACTCCATAAATATTTCATCACATAATTCCTAAGTATTTGATTATCAATACATGATGGATTTTACCATTCATCATTTGGTTCTTTATCTACCACAATGGACTTACCCTTGTAGTCATTGTTTGAAGCATTACTCATTTTAGAGAGGAGATTTTTTCTAAGTGATTTAAGTTTTGAAGGAGGAAGATGAGGTATGTGAAGATGCAAGCAATAATGTGATTTATATAGGGTGGAAGAAGGGTGGTAGGTATGAGTAAAGAAACTAGTCTTTTCATGTTCATGATGAGTTTAACTACTAAGGTGCTTGAAGAGATGGTCAAGCCATCTAAATCATGTACCAATATGTCATTAAGCATGTGATGGGTGTAAGGAATAAAAGAAAGAGATGAGTTTTATTAGTTGTAGTTGGTAGAGATAAGAAGATATTTCACATAATTTATCATGCATGCATCAAACTTATACATGAAACTACAAACAATTAATTATTAGGAGATAGCATTATTCAATTTAATTTGAGCATGCAATCATGTATTTATCACATAAGGTGAACAAGAAGAATTAGATACAAGATCTTTAACACAAGTGTGAATTGTGTTTCGAGATTTTATCTAATCTTGGAAACTTAACATAGCCAAAATTATCAAGATGAATCAAGATAATTTGTGTCAAGTTTTCTTGTTCAAACACATAGTATAGACACGTAGAATCATGGATTCTATCAATCATTGTTTGAATAATGAGTTGATACATATCTTTCCTCTTGGAAGACATTTATTTGGTCTTCCATCCATGCCTCCATATAAGCCTTAATCATGTAAACACATAAGCTCTAATAGCACCTAAAGATTGTTCTCCTAAGATGCATGTTTTAACACCAAAACCTATCCCAAAGCAATCTGGACTCTTGAAAAATGTCATGCCAAAACTTAGACTTGTTTGTTTTGTGACCTAAGTGTCCTTTTATTCAAGTCACCAATGACTTGTTGTACATGATGACCCCTCGCTTCTCTCACTTCCTTAGGATTGCCTTCATCAAAAACATTAACTTGTAATGTTGGCGACCTCTCTTGATCTTGAACTATAGGTTCATTGATCACATCATCTTCTACCGAAGGAGATGATTTAGGCTCGGGCATTGTTGGGAATTACAAGATTTGAAGATTACAAAACCCACAAGAAGAAATGAAGAAAGAAGAAACAATAGGGACTTAATATAAAATAGTTAGCTTTCTTAGTAAGCTAAACTTATTAGGGTTTGTAACCTCCCTCTATTATATAAAGAGGGTAGGCGTCTAGGTTACAGATCATCCATTCAATAGATAGTCTCTTCAATGAGAGTCTAGCAAACGCATAAAGCATGTAGTAGTTTAATAGTAGTAGTAATTTATTTTATGTTTTAATAAAGAAAATCTTTAAGTAACTTTGATTGATTCTTATGTTCTTATTCCGCTGTGATTATCAATGTTACTAATCCTAGATAGGGCTTAAACGATCTTTCACAAGTGGTATCAGAGCCACGAGATACTCTCTGTAACCTCAACACAATCACATAACTATTCAATTAGTATCAATGGGAGACAAACCAGGCAGTGATGTCACTCTCTCAGAAGCAGGCTCTCTCACTCAACAACTACAACAGGTGGCCTTCTCAAACAGCAATGCCAAGCTTCCTTTTCTCAGGAAGGATGAGTATGAGATCTGGGCCATGAAGATGCAAAACTGGATTGCAAGTGTTGACTATAACCTCTGGAATGTTATCCTCAATGGCTGCCGCCCTAAAAAGCAAACTGTAGATGTTGATGGCAAAATTAAGATTGTGGAACCTGTTTCTGCTGAAGAAATTCTTGCTATACAAAGGGAGAACAAAGCAAGAACTATATTGCTGCAAGCAATCCCTGATGACCACATGGGAGATTTTCATTCCATGACTGATCCAAGAGAAATCTGGTGGGCTATAAAAGCTAGATTTGGGGGGAATGAAGAATCAAAAAGAATGAGAAAGAGTATGTTGAAACAAGAATTCAGAATAACTGAAGAAGAGGGTCTACACAAAGGCTATGACAGGTTTCAGAAGATACTGAGTCAGTTGAATCAGCTTCTAGCCAGACCTGACAATGAGGAGGTGAATTCCAGGTTTCTAAGAGCCTTACCTCCCTCATGGTCTCAGGTTAGTATATCATTGAAAACCAAAGGTGTCCTAAACTACCTCAGTTTTGATGACTTGTACAACAAACTCAGAGCTTTAGAAGGCGACATCAAGGGACACTCTCCATATGCAGCAACTCCTTCACAATCTGCATTTATCAGCTCTAACTCAAAATACATGCCACATACCTACTCAAGTCCATCCCCATTACCACAAGTTTACACAAGTCCATCCACTCCAAGTCAAAGTCTTCCCATTACTACATTGTCTTTTTCAAATGCTAATCCAATAACTCATCCAAAGATTAGTAATGTGATGGAAGATGTACTTCATTCATTTGTTGCTGAAGTTGATAAACAACAACAAATAGCTTATGAAGATTTTGAGCAGATTGATGAACTTGCTTTAGAAGAGTTGGACTTAAAATGGCAAATGGCTATGCTCTCCCTCAAGGTCAGAAGATTTGAGCAAAAGGTTGGTAAAAAGCTTAATGTTGATGGTAGAGATGCAGCTCGATTTGACAGGAGAAAAGTGAAGTGCTATGCTTGTGGAGAAATTGGCCATTTTGCAAGAGAGTGCACAACCAAGAAGGGTGAAGCTAATACCAGATATTCAGCATACAAGAAGAAAGAGGTGGAGGCTGGTGAATCAAAAGCCTTGGTAACTGCTATAGATGCTGGTGTTGACTGGAATGAGCATGAAGATACAACAAGCAGTTCTCCTCAAATCTCCTGCATGGCTAGTTGTGATGATGACTTCGGCCTCGTGGGAATCTCTACTCAGGTATCTACTTGTGTTTGTGATTGTGATTCTAAATATACAACTCTTAAAGAAGCTTATGATGAGATGAAACCAAAATATAATGCTTGTTTTATTGAAGCTGCAACTTACAAAGAAGCTTTTAAAACTTTAGAACAACAAAAGGTGTGGTTTCAGCAAAATCAATTAGCTTATGAGGAAAAGATTAGAGTTTTAAGTAGAGATTTAGAGAATACTAGCAATGAATTAAAGTTTTCTGAAAAAGAAAAAGCTAGAATTGATTATGAGAAAGATGTTTTGCAAGAGAAATTGGATAAAGAAGTAGCTAGGCATAAAGAGTGGCTAGTTTCAGGTGATAAATTATCTAGGTTACTCTATAGTAGTAAGTCTGTAACATCTGAGATAGGTCTAGGGTTTAAGAAATATGTTGGTCCAGAAGCAAATCACTATTTAGATAAGAAAAATCATAATTATTCTGTCCCTATGAACTATCTAAAGGAAGGTGAGATGCATGTTGTACCAGGACCTATCAGAGGTGTATTTATGCCTACCACCAAAACCTCTGACTTTGATGGTTCACACCATCTGTTTGGCAAAAAGTCTAAAGACTTGCCAAACAAGTCTGAAGACTCTCCAACAATAGGAACCCCTAAGCCTACATCCCATAAGTTGGACTTACTAGAATCAAAGGAAAACACTGGCATTAGGATCAATGACTCCCCTGACTCTAGAAGTATATCTAGTAATGATTCTAACACTTATGTCTCTTGTTCTTCCAGGGACAAGGCCTCAGAGACCTCTAGTTATGCCAGCTGTGATTCCAAGACCAAGTCAGACTCACCCAAGTCCTCAAGAAAGCTTTCTGACAAGTCATATTACAAGTCTGTGGACTCTGAAGTTGCTGCTGATGAAGTTCTTTCTAAGACAACCTCTTCTGAAGACTTGTTATTTACTTCTTTTGAAAACAATTCCTTTCAGTATTTGCAAAACAATTCTATTTCTGGTGTTTCTTTGAATAATTCTGTGTTTAATAAGACATCTTTTGGATTTAATAAATCTTCTAAGAAGAAGAAGTGTTTTGTTTGTGGTAGCAAAGTACATTTGATTAAGGATTGTGATTTTCATGATAAGAGGATGGGTGTTTCTGTTGTTAATAATAGACCTAGACCAAAGTGGACCAATACTTATTCCAAACCCTCAGTAGTTCCACAGGCAAATTGCCCCATCAGCAGAATGAACAATGTTCCTGCTGGTTGGTCTGTTCCTGCTGATAAGTCTGTTTCTGCTAATAGATATATGAATACCAATAGAAATAGATATGGGTCAAGACCATTTTATGGCTTTAATCATTGGTATGGATATAATGACCCAATGTTTTTAGGAAGGGCTAATTGGGATTCTGCTGAAAAGTCCTCAGCAGATTGTTCTTGGACATATAATAGGCCTTATAACTACAGGGATTCCATGAACAATTGTGGATCTAACTCATCTTCTTGGGTACATCATAATGATCCACATGGCAGGCTCAAGTCTTTCATGACTTAAGTCTCTTAACATATTAATGTTGTTGTATATTAACTTTTTTGTTGTACGAACATCCTCTTCTTAATAAAGACTTAGGTATTGTTGATAGTGGTTGCTCAAGAAGCATGTATGGGAATCGGGAGAAGCTACATGACTTTGTGCCTTTTAATGGAGGAATAGTGAGATTTGGAAGTGGGGTAGGAAGGATCACTGGCAAAGGAACTATAAGAACTCCAAAGGTGGATTTTGAGAATGTCTACTATGTGAAGGAGCTTCAAGGATTCAATTTGTTCTCAGTTTCTCAAATTTGTGACAAAAAGCTTCCTGTACTTTTCACTGAAGAGGGTTGTCTCATTCTTTCACCTGAGTTCAAATTACCTAATGACAATCATGTGTTGCTAAAGTGATGAGGCGAAAAATGATCCGTTTTTAGGGGGTCATTTAAGCCCGAATTCGAGTTTATTTGATCAAATATTGCCCTAAATCGTTCCTTTTGTGATTTTAGGTACTTGGGAGTGAAATCTGGAAAAGGAAGAAATTCGGACGTTTTTGGAGCATAAAAGTGAAGAAAACGCCAAAGTCTTAATTTTTCATGCTGGGAACAGTAGGTGACGGCGTCAAGAGCAACTCCCTGACGGCGTCAAGAGCAAAATTCCATGACGATCTAGAAGAGATTTGACGGCGTCATGAAGGTAGGGCGTCAAGAGTAAAAGTCATGACGGCCTGGAAATGATTAAGTCTTGACGGCGTCAAATGTAGATCAAGGCAGTCCGAGATTAGTTTTGGCGGCGAGGTGACGGCGTCACAAGCTTTGTCTTGACGCCGTCAGACCCCTTTTCCTATATATAGTTTTCTAATTTTTCACATTAAAAAGAGAGAAGTTTTGGGAGAAACCCTAAGTACGATTTTGGTGTAACTTTACAGGTTTTTCAAGGGTTCCAACCCCTTGATACCTTGCATGTGTAATCAAGATAAGTGTTCTTTTAATTCAATCAATATGTCTATGTGTTGGTTGTCTATATCTTGTTCTTGTCTTAATTCCATCATGCTAGGCTAGATCTATCTTGTGTTTGCTTAGATCTAATGAAACCTAGATGTTGATTATATGTTGATTACTTGTTTATTCTTGTCTT
The DNA here is from genome assembly GCA_030686995.1 of Artemisia argyi. NCBI lineage: Eukaryota > Viridiplantae > Streptophyta > Magnoliopsida > Asterales > Asteraceae > Artemisia > Artemisia argyi. The sequence continues at coordinate 42,274 of JARVZY010010281.1, read as the reverse complement.
GGATGAATGATTTATATGTTAGGCTTAAGAAAACTGGCAGATCTCCAATTGGTAACATGCTTGAACGTCTTAAGAAACATGAACCGACGCGCACTAGGTCTTTATTGGTAGTATTTAATACATGAGCCACTGTTTACAATCCCTATAGTTGTGCTGGGCATGGTGTAGGAGGAGATAAGAGCTCATAGAATTGGGGAGTTAAGTGTGCCACCCCATGAATGGTATTAAGGAATACGATCCGTCATCCATGCAATTATAACAAGTAATTAACGTGTAAAAGATGTCTAGGGAGTAGTGAAATCTAAGTAAACACATTTTTCTCCAATTACTGCTCACAACTTTAGTATAAATTAGTTTACTTTCATTTCTAGTATTTTATTTTGATTGCATCTTAGTATTGGGTTAGTTGATTAGCAACTAATTACGCCCAAATCCTTCAAACCCGAGATTTTAACTTGCTTTTCATAAAATATAAAAATACAAAAAGAATTTTCCCTCACCTTTAGAACTAGTATTTAGGTTTTCTAATCCTAGCGACACTATTCCTAGCTGAACGATCAATCCCCCGGAACTTGTCACTATACTATACTACAACGATCAGGTACACTGCCTGGTGGGGGTTGTAAGCTTCTCAAGATCCCTTGAGAGGTAAAGCCTGGTGCGATTCCCACTCATCATAAAGGTTCCAAGAAATCATAATCTTTATACATTTGACTTGAATGATGTCAAGCCAGAAGGTGATCTAGCATGTTTGGTGGCTAAAGCATCCTTGGATGAATCTACAAAATGGCATAGAAGGATGACACATGTTAATTTCAAAGTTATCAACAAACTTGCTAAAGATGGACTTGTTCATGGACTTCCTTCCAAGATCTTCACTAATGAGCATAATTGTGTTGCATGTAACAAGGGTAAGCAACACAAAGCTTCCTATAAGGCCATTACTGCTGTGAGCACAATCTCAGAACCATTGTAGCTACTTCATATGGATCTTTTTGGTCCAACATCCATCAGGAGTATTGACCATAAGTACTTCTATTTGGTAATCACTGATGCTTTCAGCAGATTCAGTTGGACATTCTTTTTGGTGACTAAAGATCAAACCTTTCAGGCACTTAAAGAATTTATGGCTCTCATTGAAAATCAACTTAACAAAAAGATTAAGGGTATAAGGTGTGACAATGGGACAGAGTTCAAAAATGCTAATCTCATTGAGCTTTGTGGTTTAAAGGGTATTAAAAGAGACTATAGCACTCCTAGGACTCCACAACAGAATGGGGTTGCAGAAAGGAAGAATAGAACCCTTATAGAAGCTGCAAGATCTATGTTTGCTGACTCTAAACTTCCCACCATGTTTTGGACTGAAGCAGTTGGCACTGCTTGTTATGTGTTGAATAGGGTGTTGATTACCAAACCTCATAATAAAACACCCTATGAGCTTTTGACAGGGAAGAAACCTACCATTGGACACTTGAAACCTTTTGGATGTCAAGTGACTATTCTGAACACAAGTGATCACTTAGGAAAATTTGAAGCAAAAGCTGCTGAAGGGTATATTGTTGGTTACTCAGCTCATAGCAAGGCTTACAGGGTATATAACTTGGCTGCAAAGAAGATAGAAGAGACCCTTAACCTGAAATTTCTGGAGGAGAATGAAAATGTTCAGGGAAAAGGTCATGAATGGTATTTTGACCTTGATTACTTAACATATTATTTGGGGTATGCTAGACACAAAACTAACCCCTCTGCAGGTATACAAGTGTCATCTTCTAACAGTGCAGGTACCCTACAGGATGATTCAAACAGTGATTCAGAATGTGATGAACCCACTATTGTTGTATCTACTCTACCAATTCAAATAGCAGGTCCTCCTAACAAAGAAGCCTTTGATGCTAAATCTGATGATGATGTGGACAACTCAACCTATGCAGAAGATCTTGCTAGACTCAAAAAGCAAGAACATGCAGCTGCTGAGGAAGCTAAAAGACTTGGTCTTGAATTTGCTCAAGACACTGAAGCACTCTTAAAACAAACTGCTGTTGAAGAGAGCAGTAAATCTAGTTCTGCTGATACATCTGCTGATGCAGCTGCTGATTCTGCTGAAGGCGATTCTGCTGATGGCATTTCTGCTGCAGTTCCTGTTTCTACTGAAACATCCACAAGCTTGGATGAACCTTATGGCAGGTTTCCAATTCCCTCAGATCTTGCTAATGTTGAGCAAAGTGAAGGCATTTTTCAATCAGCTTCTTATGATGAAGACTTTGCTCCTACACTAACCAATCTTGATACCTCCATTGATGTTAATCCTGTTGCAACTAAAAGGATCAACACCATTCATCCACAAGATAATATAATTGGTGATCCAAATGCTATGGTTCTCACCAGGAGTGCCATTAAGAATACCAAGTTTGGGCAATGTGCATTTCTTACTTATGTCTCTACTCAGAAGAGAGACAATCACACAGATCAGAAGCATTGTCTGTTTGCTTGTTTCTTGTCCCAAGTTGAACCAACAAGCATTAAACAGGCATTGAGTGAACCTAGTTGGGTTGAAGCTATGCAAGAAGAGATGCAACAATTCAAGAATCAAGATGTTTGGGTCCTTGTTGATCTTCCTGCAGGGAAAATTGCAATTGGGACCAAATGGATATTAAAATGCAAGAGGGATGCCAGAGGTATTGTGGTGAGAAATAAAGCAAGATTGGTGGCTCAAGGTTTCAGACAAGAAGAAGGGATTGACTATACTGAGGTCTTTGCACCAGTTGCTAGGGTTGAGGCAATTAGATTATTTTTAGCCTTTGCCTCATATATGGGGTTTAAGGTCTATCAGATGGATGTCAAGAGTGCCTTCCTCTATGGAAAAATTGAATAAGAGGTATATGTTACTCAACCATAGGGCTTTGAAGACCCCAGAGCATGGTATGCTAGATTGTCTACATTTCTTTTGGAGCATGGCTACAGAAGAGGAGCTATTGACAAGACCCTCTTTATTAAGAAAAACTCCAGGGACATCATTCTAGTACAGGTCTATGTGGATGACATTATTTTTGGATCCACAAAGGAAGCATGGTGCAGGGAATTTGAAGAATTGATGAAAGGTGAATTTCAGATGAGTGCAATGGGGGAATTAACCTTTTTCTTAGGGCTACAAGTCAAACAACAACCTGAAGGGATTTTTATCCATCAGGAGAAGTATGTTAAAGACATTTTGAAAAAGTTTGACTTTGAACTCTTGAGGACTGCTACTACTCCATATGAACCACCCAAGCTTAAAAATCCAAATGAACATGATGAGGCTGTGAATGTTCATCTCTATAGATCCATGAATGGATCACTCATGTATCTCACAGCTTCTAGGCCTGACATTACCTTTGCTGTCAGTGCTTGCTCAAGACATCAAGTCACTCCACTGACTTCCCACCTAAATGCAGTGAAAAAGATTTTCAAGTACATCAAAGGCCAACCCAAGCTAGGCCTCTGGTACCCAAGGGAATCACCATTTGTGTTGGAGGCTTACAGTGATAGTGACTATGAAGGAGCTAATTTGGACAGGAAATCCACAACAGGAGGTTGTCAATTTCTTGGTAGAAGACTCATCTCTTGGCAGTGCAAGAAACAAACCATAGTGGCTACTTCTACTACTGAAGCAGAATATGTTGCTGCTGCCAATTGTTGTGGTCAGGTACTTTGGATTCAGAATCAGATGTTGGATTATGGGTTTAACTTCATGAACACTAAAATCTACATTGATAATCAACGTACTATTTCTATTGTTAAAAATCCTGTTTTTCATCAGAGAACTAAACATATAGAAATAAGGCACCATTTTATAAGAGATGCAAATGAAAAGCATCTAATTCAAGTGCTTAAAATTCACACTGATGATAATGTGGCTGATTTATTAACAAAAGCTTTTGATGGACCTAGGTTTAATCACCTAGTTGTCACCATTGGGATGGTTAACCCTTAAATGCTATGTTTGAGGGGAGGCATATGCCTCAAGGGAGGATTGTACATGTTGTATATTATGTAGATTATTATGTTTACTAACTTTGTTTTGCAGGTTTCTTACTAACTTTGTATATTATTATGGTTGTTCTTTTGTGTTCTGTTTGAATGTTTGGTTGCAGGTTATGTTCCTGCTGATGTACAAAGATCTACACTACTTTTATCAGTGGAATCAGATGTGAAAGACACAATAAAAAGATCTTTCATTATTCAAGGAACAGAAAGTACATCAGCAACAACACCATTCAACATCAAGATTACAAAAGACACCATTTATCAACATTCACCCAACCAACACACCACCACCTCCAACAGCCCAACCTTCTACTCCATCTTTCTTTTCCCTTTGTCCATGTCCTTAGGATCAGGCATCCTCTTGTGGATCCCTCTGGATTGCATGTCCTTGTTCCAGAGTTTGGGAGCAGCAAGACCAAGGACAACCTTCAATGGACCCTTGTTCCTTTTTGAGGACTGTGGCTCTTCAGGGACAGAGATCTTCCTCATATCAGCACAAACCCTCTCTATTTCACTTGTGAGGAATGCTGTGACAGGAGTAAAATTAGGGACAACCATAGCAAGAGGAGTTGGAGCTTCCTCTGCTTCCTCTGTTTCTTCTGATGAGGTAGGAGATGGACAAAACTCAGAAGGTCCTTCACCAAGGTAGTAGTATGCTCTTTGTATTTGAGGCATGTCAAATGTGGAATCAGAGGAAATATCAATGATTTTGGGGTTTGGTTTCATGATTGGGGTGTTGAGAAAGGATTTAGTGTGATGTTATATGTGTACTAATGAGTTGTGAGAAGCTTATGCCTTGAAGACTTCTTTATAAAGACTTGATTTGGGTTTAATATGAGTAAATGCAAGTTAATGGGAGGTAGTTGAGTCAGTAGCAATTACTAATTGTGCAAGTTGTCCACTTAAGTGGATTCTTCGAATGAAAGTCAATGGGTTTGACCACTTGCTGCTGATAACATCTATTTTAATTCTAAAGTTTGTTCATGCTGATGATGTATAAAAGATTCATTTATTCAGGGGAATGCAACTCTTTCAGAAGAATTAAACTCAAGTAAAGACAAACAAGGCAAGATTTTTATTGATTCTTCAGAAGTACAAAACAGGACAAAAAGATTGAAAGTTTAAAACAAGCAATACAAGCCTATCAATCCTAGAATTTCTATTCTACTTTGCCCTTGCCCTTGCCTTCAAATGTCTTCTCCTTGCCTTTGTTGTTGTTATTGAAGATTCCTTGCCACTGAGGACAGGGAAACCCCATCACAATCTTTCTTGTCTTTGGCAATGGGGGATTTAATTTTCTTCCTCTTGATGGTCGTCTTGGACGAGAGGACTGGGGCTTCTCAGGGGTTGTGGGGTTGTAGAGTGTATCACTCTCATCATCCTCTTCATCATAAAAAGTGAAGATGAAGGGAGACTCATTAGGATTGGGAACTCTGTTTGCCCTCTCCAATGCATTCCACTGTCTCTCCATCTCTCTCTGGTATTCAGGATCATCAATTTCAGAAGGGTATGGTGGAAGATCTTCTGATGATGATGAACTTGGAGCAGGTACATCATGTTTCTTCTCTTTGGCTTGCTCTTTTGTGAGACCCTGGGGGAGAGTTGGCATTCTGAGTGGTGGTGGAGATGTTAGTGATTCAGATGAATCAGATGAGTCAGAAGCAAGGTTGATGATGTTTGGATTGGATGCCATGGTTCTTAATTGATTGGTGGAATTGTAATTAGGGATTTGTATTGTGTGGAGATATTTGGGGATAATTACCTTTTATTTATAAGATCACCCAAACCGCGTGTCTTTATTACCATTAATGCGAGGTAGTTTGGAGATAATTAATGGTGATTCGAAATTTGAATGAAGAGATTTCTTTTAGAGATATTTGGTTACCACTGAAGGTGTGAATCTGCTAATTGATTATGCGGACGGTTCTGTTGAAAGAATGGTTGACCGTAGTCAACGATTGACTTATTTCTGCGGATTGACTATTTGGATTCTGCCGTTTGACTTGGTTCCCCTGGCGAGTCAGTTTAATTGGGATATTATTAAGTCGATTATTGGTCAAAGATTACTTTCCATAATTCATACCAATTTCATTCCACGTTTGGTAACTTCCATAATTAACCAAGACGTGCATATCCCACTCACAATTAACTGATTCCCTCTCGCTATAAAATTTTGAAACCATTTCAACATTTTTCAGCACTCCCAACCCTAATTTCTTCTTCTCAATCAATGGCTGAACTACTTTTCAAAGGTGATCATAACAAACATGCCTTTCTTGGTCGTAGTAAGGGTGATGAAGATTATGTGGGAATGATAGAATTTCTCCAAAGATCCAAGATTCATTATGCCTTGATCCATTATCCAAATATTATTCATGAATCTCTGGTTATACAATTTTGGGAAACGGCAAGGACCTGGACTGTTGAAGATGGACCAACAGAGATTGTTGCTATGGTAGATGGGGAAGAATGTGTTATTACTGAGTCTTTGGTCAAAACTCAACTCCAATTGGATGATGAAGGTGGGGAGACTGATTTGCCTAAGGAAGAAATACTTGCAGGTCTTCGGGCTACTGGTTATAGTGGTGATGGGAAAGTATGGTACAAGAATTTGTTTTGCCCTAAATGGAGGTTTTTGACACACACTTTGCTTCAGTGTATGAGTTCTAAGTCTGGTGGATGGGATCAATTTTCTACAGACATTGCTCTTGCCATTGTGTGTCTCTCTCAGGGAAGAACCTTTAACTTTTCTAAGTATATATTTAATGAAATGCTTGGTAATGTTAAGGATACCAAACTTAAATATTTAATGTATCCTAGGTTTCTTCAAATTATTTTAGGCATTCAGACCACTGACCCTACCCATTTGCCTGTTAAGGGTTTATCAAGAAAGTTGTTTTCTCAAATGAAAATCAAATTTACAGGAGAACACAGACCCTTACTCCCTGCTATGTTGCCTGCTGGCAATGCTCCTGATGGAGTAGCTGCTGATGCAACTGCTGATGCCCCTGTGGGCAATCCCCCTGATGGAGTGGCTGCTAATGCAGCTGCTGGTGTTCAGGATCCTCCTGATGCTCAAGCACTAGAGGATTCTCCTGACAGGACTGAAGTTGCTCCTGATGCAAGTGCATTAGTTGCTCCTAATGTTCAGCCACCACCCTCTCCTAGGTCACCCACACCTGTCCCTTCACCAATGGATACTACTTCTCCTGAGCATGTGCTCAATGAGAACTTAGGCCATGACCAACCTGTACACTCACCACAATTTACAAGACTTCCAACACCTAGTCCCTTGAGACCTAACTTTGAGGATCAAGTAGATGAAGATATAGATTTAGATTATTCTACTCATAGGACCAATGATGCTTCCAATACCATAGATATCCCTGTTGGTGGAACTGAAGGTCCTGTTACTCTTACTTCTGTATCTGCTTTGTTGAACAGGTATGTAACTAAGGTGGACAAGTTGGAGAAGGATCTGAATTTCACCAAAAAGAATCTTAGTGAAGCAGTTCTGACTCTCATTGGAAGAGTCAAGAAGTTGGAGGCTAAGCTCAAGAACAGGAAGAGAAAAGGTGTTGTGTATGAATCAGATGAGGAATCTACAAAAGCATCTGACACAATTGATTTGGAAGGACTTGAACTTCTTGCTGCTACCACATTGGATAGTGTTCAGAAGAATGCTACTGATGCTAGGCCTGCACCATCTACTCATTCTGCTGATAAAAGTGTTCAAAAGGATTCAAGAGTAACTTATGTCAGGAGAAAGCACTCTGCTGATAAGACTTTTGCTGATGCTTCTAGGAAGGAAACTTTTCCTGATCCTATGCCAGAAGTGGGCACTCATGGTACATCAGCAGATATACAAGTTGAATGTCCTGATGTTTCTACTGACAAGCCTTCTGTTCCTCCTGAGACTGCTTCAATTAAGGAAGACAAAGGAAAGTCCATCTTGGTTGACCAGGACATTCCTTCAAGAGTGAAGTCAAAAGTGGAACTTGCTAATGAAAAACTTAGTGAGCTTGTTGCTGCACAATGGCAAGCTAAAGAGGATGCTGCAGCTACAAAGGTTCAGTTGGATATGAAAGCCTCAGAAGCACTTGCTAGGAAAATACAAGCTGATTTGGATAAGATGGGAACTCCATTTACTAGTACTCTGCCTACTGAAAGACAAAAGGAACTAGATGAAATTGCTAAGACTCTTTCTGCAGAGCAATGGGAAATTTTGGCTGAACAGGCTGCTACTAAGCCTAATTTGGGTGAATCTGTGCTTGGAGTTAATTATCAGACCCCTGACTTTGTCCAGATGATGGTTGAAAGAGGTAAGTTGCAGAGACAACAGGAGGAAGAGAGAAAAGCTAAACATCTCAGGGAAAGACCTTGGACAAAGGCAGAAATCAAGAAATATATGAGGAATTTTGTCAAGAATCAAGGATGTTCTATGTTTGGGTCAGGATGGACTCAAAAGAAGGTTTGGGGATTTTCAGATAAATAGCTCACTTTTTACTATGACAAAATCATTTCCAATCTTCATTCCCCTGGTATAAATGTCCAAGATGTCTTAGAGAAGAGGGGCAGACTTTTAGATGGGCCTGTAACTAAGAGAACTAGGCTTAATGATTCTGCTGATCAGCCTACTGAATCCACTGAGTCATCTTTTGGTGGTCAGGAGAAAGTGCATTCTCCTTCAGTGTTAACTCAGGTGGATGATTCTACTAATGCTGATCCTTCAAATGTTGTTCCAGACCTTGATCCTACTGAAGCTTCTCATTCTGATCCTACTGGAGCTTCTCATCTTGATACTACTGAAGCTCAACCTGCTACTACTGAAGCTCAACCTGCTACTACTGAAGTTCAACCTGATGCTTCACATGATGCTTCAGCAGATGCTCCAATAGAAGTCCCTGATGATGATTCAGCAGATGTTCCTGTTGATGCTTCAGTACAAGTTACTCCTGATGCTTCAAAACCAGTTCCTAAAGAAGAACCTGCTGATGGTCCTTCACTTCCTGCTACTACTGGCACTAGGAGAAAAACTAAAGCTATAAAGAGGAAGGCTTCTAAGGATGCATCATTAGAGGATAGTACATTCATTGACTATGATTCTGATGATGGGCAGGATCTTGTTGTTTGGGAAAAAGTTGTTAAATGGGAACTTGTTGATTCTCTGCTTGGTCAAGGACAAGTGAATGTCATTCATAGACAAGATGGCTCTACCAAAACATTTACTTTTCTGAGCCAAATATTACACATGGTGGACAAGCAAGATCTTCTCTCACTTTATGACTAGGTTATCACTTATTATCAAACTCATTCCCCTTAAGGGATTGGAATGTATTTGATGGGAGATTTACAAATTCTTTGTGATTCTCATCGTGGTGATTCTGGTGTGAAGTTTCAAGTATGGAAAAGTCAGAAGACTTGGGTGGTTGATTATTGGAAGTTCTTTCCTCTTCCTAATGTTCATATGATTGTCACAACCACTGGTAAGACCTTATACTGCTGGGCTCATGTTCTTTACCTAATTACCATGGAAGTGATGAATCTCATGCTGGAGACAAAACTCTCTGTTCCTATGGATATGACTGAGAATGATCTGCATCTTGCTGAACAATTGATTAGGTTCATCAGAAGAAGTATCTTGACTAAGCAGGAACTGAAAACTAAGTATGGTATTCAAATGGAATCATATCTGCAATGAGCTGGTCTTGGTATGGTACTTTGTTGTATATTTTATTTCTTTTCTTTAAGTTTAGTAAAAAAAAAGTTATTATTATTATTAATTATTAGTTGGTTCCTGAGATGGTTAGTCTATTCTTAAAGGGAAGCTTGAACCATCTACATGCATCACTTGAGGGGAAGCGTTTACGAGATGCACAAGACCCCTATTAGAAGATTACAAAAAGGGGAAGAATAGTAATAGTTATGATGTGCAGCTTATTATTGGTGATGACATTGTTTCTTCATGCAGATTGTTTTGTAATATCAAATAGGAGAAGATTGTTGGGAATTACAAGATTTGAAGATTACAAAACCCACAAGAAGAAATGAAGAAAGAAGAAACAATAGGGACTTAATATAAAATAGTTAGCTTTCTTAGTAAGCTAAACTTATTAGGGTTTATAACCTCCCTCTATTATATAAAGAGGGTAGGCGTCTAGGTTACAGATCATCCATTCAATAGATAGTCTCTTCAATGAGAGTCTAGCAAACGCATAGAGCGTGTAGTAGTTTAATAGTAATAGTAGTTTATTTTTATGTTTTAATAAAGAAAATCTTTAAGTAACTTTGATTGATTCTTATGTTCTTATTCCGTTGTGATTATCAATGTTACTAATCCTAGATAGGGCTTAAACGATCTTTCACAGGCATGCTCTCATCAAAGGTCACATTGAGAGATTCCTCAATCCTCATTATTTCCTTGTTAAGCACTATGTATGCTTTACTAGTTTGAGAGTATCCTAGGAACACACCTTCATACGACTTTGGGTCGAATTTGGTGAGATATTCTTTGGTGTTAAGTATAAATACTTTGCAACCAAATACTCTAAAATATTCTAAAGAAGGCTTCCTATTTCTAAGTATTTCATATGGAGTTTTATTAATGACCTTTCTTATGTGAACTCTATTAAAGATATAACATGCGGTATCTAGGGCATGACACCAAAACTTTTGTTGAATGGATTGCTCGTCAAGCATTGCAAGACTCATCTTTCTTAACTTACGATGTGTTCTTTCAACAATCTCAAGCGATTGAGAAATGAACGGGCCCGATAAGTTATAAGATATTCCATGTTGTTCACAAAAGGTTCCAAATTGTATTTTATCAAATTCACTACTATGATTTGTTTTAATTGAGACAATTGAACAATCAAGTAGGTTTTCAAGTTTCTTTCTCAAAATGTTGAATTTATTCAATACTACATCCTTGTTTTCTAAGAATAATATCCAAGTGTAATTTGAATAATCATCTATGATCATTAAAGTGTAGAAGTTTCCTCCATAACTTTGGATCGGAGATGGACCATACAAATCCAAATGAATCAACTCTAAAACCTTACTAGTTGTCACTTACTTTTTATTCCTATTATTGGTTTGTCCTTGACTCCCTAGACATGTGTCACAATAATGCCTTTCGAAGCTCAACTTTGGTAAATTCCGTACTAGCTCATTAGAAGCTAGGTTTTGAACTAACCTCATATTGGCGTGGCCTAACCTCCTATACCAAAGCGTTGAGTTGTCCACCATGGACGTAAGACATATGTGTTGCTTAGAGTTATCACCCAACTTGCATGTATATAAGTTATTTCTCCTATGACCTTTTGCTAACAAAACACCATCCTTACTAATAGTGCAATCTACCTTAGTAAATTTAACCTCACAATCATCATCACTTAATTGACTCACACTAATCAAATTGAAACTTAGACCCTTAACATGCTCAACATTGGAGATTTCTATGGAGTCATGAAGGACATTACCTTTGCCGACAATTTTGCCATTAAGTTTGCTTCCAAAAATGACGTGATTGCCATTATACGCCGTGTATGATGTGAACAATCTTCTATTCCCGGTCATGTGTTTAGTGCAACCACTATCCACTACCCACTCATCCGGTTGTAGATCACTTTTGAGGCAAACCTACAACAAAAGTATAACTCATGCTTTTGGTACCCATTGTTTCTTGGGTCCATTTTGGTTAGCATTTAAAGTGCCCATGTTAAACATTCTTGGGTCTTGAAGTAAGTTACATAATTTCTCAATACCAAATTTCGAAAAAGTGGACCAAGGATTTTTTTGATAGTCATTTTGAATTTGATAACTTGGTCTATAGTTATGATATGCTTGAGGTCTAAAGAAGTTTTGGTTTGAATGGGAGTTGTTTCTCATTTGGTAATTGTTGTATTGGTATTGAGAAGACCTTTGACCATAGTTAGAGAAATTTCTTCTTTGGTTATATTGAAAAGATGGTCTTTGGTTGTATGAGGTAGAAGATCTCATATTAGGTGTAGGCAAAAGTGGTATATGATTTACTCGAGATTGTGAGTATCCAAGTCCATTGCGAGAGCTTGAGTTAGAAAATTGTTTTGGATTTTCTCTTTTTGCAATCGGAGCTTGATTACCTCGAGTACTTACAAGAGGAGCTTGAGGAGTAATTGGTTTAATGTCATTGTTTAATGAAGATCCAATTTTCCTTAGAGGCCTGGCACGCTGATGGCCCGTTGACGCGTCAGCCAGCGCGTCAGCCTCGGGGATTTTCGGGGCCTCGTTTTCTTTAGCCTTTACAAATGTTATTGGTTTTGTTAGGCTTATGGGAGTGGTTGTTCCTTGTTTGAAAAATCCAAGACCTCCCTTATCCTGAGAAACCTTTTGACGACTTATTATTTCTTCTAAATCATTGTGCTCTTTTTATATTTTGAAAAACTTAACGACTCCTTTTGAAGTTTAGAAACTTTGTCATTCAAAGAGTCAACATCAAGTGTGAGTTTTTCACATCTTTTACATGGTTCAACCACCTATTTGCAATCCCTTAGTTTCTTTATTTCTTTTTCAAGTTCATAAAATCTTTCATTAGACTTACTGCGTTCTTGTTCAAGAAGACGTTTTTCTTCAATGACTTTTTCAAAAGTTTTTTCTAAAATCATCATTAAACTTAACTAGTTCCTCATTCTCCTTTTTTAAATTGATAATATCTAAATTATTATAAGAAGAAGAGTTTGGAGATACCTCAAAAAAATTTTTGAGCCATAAGACACGTAGCATCATTTGTTGGTTGGTCTTCATCATCACTATCACTCCACGCACCTCCAACGAATGCCTTGTTCACTATAGGCATAGGGCATTCATTGATGAAGTGGCCCTTCTCGCCGCAATTGTAGCATCCTTGGGTGCGTCTTGAGCTTTCACCAACCTTGTTGTCATTACTTCGGTTCCCCCCAAAGTTGTTCCTTCCACCATTATCTCGGTTTCCAAACCGATTTCTTCTTCCAAAGTTACCACCTTTCCTAAAGAACCTCCGAAAGTTCTTAGCCATGAAATTGTATTCTTCGTCATTCATGTCATCTTCTTCATTGCTATCATCTTGACTATCACTATCATCACTAGCTTGAATGCTAGTGACTTTAGCCTTAAGAGCCAAAGACTTAACCTTCTCCTTCTTGTCTTTGGTACTTGCCTTGTCGTTCTCAAGAATCATCTCATAGACTTTGAGATTTCCAATGACCTCGTCAAGAGGTAGTTCCGCCAAATTCCTGGCTTCTTCTATGGCCATCACCTTTGGCCTCCACTTTACCGGAAGTGCTCGAAGAAACTTTCTCACATGGTTCTTGTTATAGAAGCTAGGATCTAGAGTCGTGAGACTAGTGATAATAGCATTGAACCTTGAGTACCCATTATCAATGGATTCTTCATCCGAGATCAAGAACTTCTCATATTGCTGTATGAGTAGATCGATCTTGCAATCCTTTACTTGAGAGTTGCCTTGATGAGTGATGATGAGAGAGTGCCAAATTTCCTTGGCGGTCTAGCAAACATGACCCCTCTCGAACTCCCTTCGAGGTAGTGCATTATAGATCAATATCTTGGCTTCATTGTTCTTACCTAGCTTTCACCTTTCATCATCATTAAGATCCAAATGTGGCTTTTTCACCAACAACTTTGTTTCCGAGTCTTCCACCATGAACTCAAAGTTGCCATTTTGAATTATTTCCCACAAATCAAGATCTTTTGACCTAACATAGGTCTCAAATCGGGTTTTCCAAAAACAAAACCCATCGGTTTCTAGCTAAGGTGGACTTTGCATAGAACACCCCTCAACATAGTTCTCTTGAGCCATGGATCTATACTCTACTTAACCAAAAATCTTAGTTAGGATTTTAGATTTTTGGGAAAGAAGTTTTTTACTTAAAAACGACTTCTCGGGAAGGCTTTAACGCTCAAAAACTTGAGTATACCGCTCTGATACCAATTGTAGAACCGTAGAGGGGGGGGGGGGGTGAATACGGTTTCTTCGGCTTTTTAGATGTTTAAAAACTTTAAGCCAAAGAGAACACCAAGTGGTTGTATAATAATGTAATACCTCGTAAAATCCCATGTCATTTAGTAATGCTTATCACTGAACGATTTTCCATATAACTGATCACTAGGCCATTTTTGCGGGCCAATTTAAATTTTTCATGAACTATGAACTATTACTTTATTTCCGAGACGTGTGTTGGTCACTATTGAATTACCGAGAAACTTGATGTGACCTGAATAGCTTTCACTCGCGAGACAGAACCTAATACCGACCTAGTGATATATATATATATATATATATATATATATATATATATATATATATATATATATATATATATATATATATATATATATTATACGAATGAAACTATGATTAACTATATATATATATATATATATATATATATATATATATATATATACACATGATAATATATATACGTGCAAGCATTACCGAGATATTCTTCGTAATCTATTTCTAAGTAAACCCCTACATATTATTTTTCCCGGAACGTTTGACCACTCAAATTATTTATTTACTTGGGCCTCGATACTTACAAGCCCATACCTCGCGCATAATTTATTTTTCATTTAGACTGGGCCGATACCCCGTACGCAAGCCCAATATCATTTTTCTTTTGTTTCCTTCTTTGACCGATTACAAGCCCAACTTCCATTTTCTTTTTCCTTTTCTATTTGGGCCACACCACAAGCCCACGAGGGCTTTGTTTTCTTTTCCTGTTGGATCGTTGTTGATACCAAACCAACACCACCCTATCCCATATTGTTGCAACATATACATTTGAAACAATTTTGCTTCCCATGTCTCCCTAAGACTCGACACTACCATTTTCTTTTCTCTCTCCTTTGCGTGTAAGGATCACCAAGAACCAACATGAGCCACCCTAGTTACTAAACCTAAACTCATAAACTAATACATCTTTGTCCTAAAATCTATTATCCAAGGGATCATGTGTCTCTTTAACCACAAACACAAGATCACATGTTTTCTTACCCTTCTTTGATTTCCAATATAGTACATACCTTGTCTCATCTAATCACTAAACCTATGACTAAACTAATCAAAAAGCTTCATGATAGCCACAAGGACTTTCTCACACTCGATTAGACCAAACATGAACCTTTGAAAACCTTGCCTTCACTCGATTGACACCTCAAGGAACAATGTACAACAAGCTCACATGTTAACACCTTATTACTTTTGAACTCTTGTCCTATAAAAACAATTACTACTCATTACACTTCTCACCACACTCTTCAAAATCTCAAAACAAACTATCTCTATTCTTTCTTTTGCACACTGTCGAGACACAAGGAAACCACACAAGATATTTGGGTCATTCTTTCTAGACTTTGGGTTGATATCTTGGATCGTGGGTTTATATTCAAGAAGGATTTCGGGTTACAAACTCACACTTTGTCCTCATTTCTCTCGTACCATTCTCATTCGACCTCTTCACCACCCTTGAGGTGTTGTAAGTTAACTTAACCCGATTTCAATACTTCTTACTTTCATGTTCATTGTCATGCATACCGTTCATGTCTCGTTACATTTAAGAACTTAAAACATGAAATCATTAATTATAAATTTATCACGCGACACCCCCTAGAAAGGGTCATTTATTTCTTTATTTTCACGTGTAACGTATGTATATCTTTTGTCCACTCAAATCATTGAACCACACTAACACTAGATCGACAAACATGCATGGTTTTATCGTGTAACGCTAACCTAAATCGTCCTAAACCTAAGCTTAGTTGAGCACCCTCTCTAATATTTTCTCAAACTATGTCTTGGGCTTGATGGGCTAACGAGCCCATATATGTTTTCCTAGAAATATTTTCGAAAAACAGAAGCATGAGACTCGAAATGTTTATTATCCAAAAACTGAAATTTTTGTAACCTTTTTATAGGTTAAAAATGATAACTTTTATAAAAATAAAGATTTACTTTTCGAAAACTTAATTTTGGACTATTTTTGCAAAATATATCGTTAAAAGACTAAAAGTGTCAAAACTTGGAAACTTTTGGACCTAAATATAAAACAGTAAATTTTAAAGAAAGACAAGGGTATAAACTGCCATTTTGAGAAAGATAAGAGTAAAAGTGTAAAAGTACCATTTTGGAATAAAAATGTAATTATTTTTTACCTAAGGGTTAAAGTGTAACTTTTGACATACTTGAAGGTTTTATTACTATAAATCTAATAACATTTAATTACTAAACCATTTTACTTAATATATTTCTTTTACAAAATATATTAATATAAACTTATAATTTATTAACTAAAAATATTTAAATTAAATATTTTTACTTATATACTACGATAATGTTAAACGTAAAGTAATACTTAACATTATAAATAACTTTTGAACCTAAGACATATTAAAACGAGTAATCCGACGTCATTTCATTTGAAGATACCGCATTCGTCATTTACGCATCGAGATCTTTGAACCAATAATATATATATATATATATATATATATATATATATATATATATATATATATATATATATATATATATATATATATATATATATCACGTTAATTTAGGTCGCGGGTCAGGAGCTATTCACTGTCATTCATAACTGTTTATTGTTCTCACTTGAGCACTAGTTGAATTCTACATTACCGAGGTGAGTTCATAGTCCCACATTTTTATATTGTTTTCTAAACCCCGTGGGGAGATACATACGATAAACCGAACACAAGTATTTTCTGTATGCTATTACTTTCCTGATATTGCCTAAGTTACATATACTGCAAGTCCCTCTTTCATGAACCTTAATCACTTGCGAGTGAGCGCGAAATATCGTTAATAGATCTATTGGGACCGGCAACCCACCTAAGGCAATTCAAACTTTTGTCAGGAGGTGAGCTATATTCGTACTTTTGGGAAATCCAGTATAGATTCCCTGAGGGCACCTTTGTCAACTACATCCTTCGTGGTGTAGGTGATTGCATTACATAACTGTCAAGGCTTGCGTTTCGTGAAACCTTAGGAGCAATATCAATATGTATAGATTAATTTTTATGCATATCTATTACTGTGCTATTCCGCGAGCACGTTGTTTTCAAACTGTAATCTTGTTTTCAAACTACTTCATAACTTAAACTACTATGGATTCACTCAACCTTTGTGTTGACATTTTTAGCATGTTTATCTCAGGGAACTAGCAGTATGATGGCACGGAGCTGGCAAAAGGGCACAGGACCTCCCTTTTTATATTAAATAACTTATCATTCATTTCAAACTTACTACCTCTTTTGAAAGCATTCTCTTTATGAAAATGTTTTGTACTCTGAATATTTGAGTTTTCATTGAATGATATAAACTCTATCTTTTGAATTATGTTTCTATGAGTTTGACTATGATTCAATTGCGTAATTACCCCGACTAAGTCTTCCGTTGTGTTCTAAAATTTTTGGGGTGTTACAAATAATCCAACAACCACTAACACAACCAAAGTATATAAAGCAAGTAAAAGACATCACGATATATACTGGTTCGGGATGGGGGGTTTATACAATCCATACATCTAGTTGCGAATCTGCGACTCCGATACTATTTACTAGTATAATCCTTTCGGTGGACTACAAACCGTTACAATTCACTCTACCGATATTCACCAATATCGATGCTCACAAAGAAGGAGTTACTCCCCAACGGTATTCCGCCCTCGGAAACCACCCAAAAGAATCTCGTGATTCGACTTCACCTAAGAGTCACCAAGACCACTACCAAGACTTCCCACCGGAAGTATTAAACCCCAACTAGATCCCCAATGATCTAGGCTTGGTCACCAAGACACAAGACTTCCCTTACAAACAATTGAATGAATGAATGAATGTTTGTTTAATCAAGCCCTAACCTAACCTAGTGACTCAATTCTAGTAGAAAAGGGTATAGATAAGAAGACCCTCGACACAATCACAAGAGTGGATTAGGTTCTTGTGATTCTTCCTTGCAAGTAGATGTGTTCTTTCAGAGATGTTAGTATAAAAATCAAGAACACAAGATTAGAGATAGAGATAAAGATAGAGATTTGAGAGTGTTTAGAAAGAAAGAATAATGGCAAGGGGTGAGTAATACAAGAGGCAAGGGTGGTATTTATAGGCCAAGAACCCAAACTTGGGATTTTTACCGAGGCCGGCGCGTCACCCACGCGTCAGCGCGCAGGCAGCACGCCAAGCTTTTGTAAACTTTCCCAAGTGTTGGGTGTTTGGATCTTATAAATACCTATCCTTGCTAAACCCCCAATTATACTTCACACTAAACCTTAACATTAATCATTCTAAGGTTTACCAACTCAAATATCCAATTTAGAAATCATTTGTGAAGTGTTTAAAGAGAAAACAAATTACCAAGGGTATAAAGTGTAGATAGGGTAATTTAGAAGGGGTAGAAGTGTTATTCCTCACATGGAATAGAAAAGAGAGAAAGAATATGCCAAGGTATATTCCAATGCTTGGGGGGGGGGGGGAAGAATGAGATAGAGGGTTGAGATGAAATGGTTTGAATTGGATGGTGGAGATCAAAGGGAGCCTCCCTTGGTTTTCAAATTATTTGGCATGTGTTGAATATAGATGGTTGAGATGAGTTGATTTGAAATAGATGGCTAGGATCAAAGGAGCATAGGTTTGGATTGAGAAGGGATATTCCAAGGAATATGCTTTGCTTGGGGGGAAAGGGGGAATCAATGGTTGAGATGGTTTTGATTTGAAATGGAAGGCTTGGATTAAACAAATGTGATGGTATAGAAAAGAGATTGGATAGATGGTTGAGATGTGTTTAGTTTGAATTCAATGGCTAGGATCAAAGGAACATCCTTTGGAATTCAAACAATTACCATGTGTTGAAAATGAAGGGTTAAGATGTGGTGTGTAAGGGAATGGATGGTTGAGATGTAGTGTGTAAGGGAATATGTAAGAGTGTAAGAGATTGTGTAAGAGAATTGTGTAAGAGAATATATGATTTGGATATGATTGGATATGGTGGTATTTGTCTTTTGTAAGAATGAGATTAAGAGAAGATTAAGACATAATCTAATTGCCATTAAGAGGAAAAGGTTTAGACAATTAAGATTATAAGTTGAGAAAATCATAGGTTACTTATAAGTTCAAGTACCACAACGTCGAGAATCCATAGTTTCATATTTCGTGACTTTCCATGACTCGACGTTCTCAACTAATACCTTGGTTCAAATAAGTTAAGTGCTTTGCCTTGATGTAAAGCATAACCCAAGTGGGAAATGATGCGTTTACGCAACGTGACCTTTGACTTAGTTTGACCAATAAGGGAGTAAACCCGTTACGTAATTAGAGAAGACGTAAGCACATAATATGAGCATATGGATGCTTCAACACGATGTCACGTGAAATATATAAGCTCCCTAAGTTTAGAAAAACCTTGGCTAGAGGCGATATTTAGAAAACATGAGTTGGCGTTTCCGCGTAAATGGGTGTTTTAAAAGTAGGATCTCTCAAGTCTGAAAACTCGTTTCGAGTGTTCTCAATTAAGCACATAACATATTCATACCTGTATTGAAAGATCCACATTTGTCGGGTAAGGGAAAAGCCGACTTTCAAAATTCGCCCGGAGCAGACATGGGCTCCGGCGATTTTTAGCTAACGTTTGTTATTTTATGTGTTTCGATGGTTTATTTGTCATCATTAAAACATAAAGAGATCTTGATCATGTTGCCTCAACATGGCCCATAAACCGGTGCGTCATAAGGCGAGTTAGGTCTATTAGACCACATACGCTATCAGATATGTTTCAAAAGCCCATCATATTGCAGTTTTTCATGTGTTTCTTGCCTATGTGAGTAAGTCGACAATGCCAAAGATAAGTAGAATCTAAGTCTGACTTGATTCTCTTATTATTGATGCTAAACATAGAATTATTTCCATTGGATACATTATCATACATGTCAATTTCAAACATACCATTCACAGTAATTGCATTTAAATAAAAAACATTGTTTAAAGAAACAGAAATTCCATTACTTGTAAATGTGTGAATAAAACCAAGATCCAATAACAAAGAAACTGAAATAACACCTCTAATTATAGAAGGTGTGTAATGATAATTGTTTAATACTAGTACTAAGCTCGAAGGCAAAACTAAATCAAACGTTCATATGGCTTCAACACCTGCATGTGCTCCATTTCCCACGTGCATGTATTGCTCCCCACATGCCAACTTCCTTGCTTCTATAAGTCCTTGTAATGTATTGCAAATATGAATACCACATCCAGCTTCATATACTCAGGAATTTATTTTATGAGAAAAAAGAAAATAATTCAATCATTAAGTTACCTGAAGTGTTGGCTACATGCCCAGCATTCTTCATCTTTTTCACTCGCAACTCATCGAGGTAAAGTGGACAGTTCCTCTTCCAGTGTCCCACCTCGTGGCAGTGGTGGCAAGCTTGATCCTTTTTAGGATTCTCTTTCTTCTTAGGAGGGTATTTCTTAGGCTCAGGTTGGTAACCCATAAATAGCTTACCCTTAGCTTTGCCTTTTCCTTTTCCCTTGTTTGCTTGCGGTTTTGGCATTTGAATCCTACCACCTTAAATAGCAAGTACTTGAGGTGTAGGAGCCTTTTTCGGTAATCCTTTTTCATAGTTAATGAGCATTGCATGTAACTCACTAACTGTCTTCCCCGTGCAATGCATGTTAAAATTACGCACAAAACCACCAAACTCCTTGTTAAGGGATCTGTTGATTAAGCTAATACAAACATCTTGCGGGTAATGAGAGTGAAGCTGCTAAAGTTGGTCCATGTAACCTTTCATTTCCAAAACATGAGCACTAATGGATTTACCATCCTCCTGTTTGCAACTGTGTAGAGCATCAATCAAATCATACAATTCTACAGTTGCAGGTTTTTCATACATACGTCTGAGTTCATTGAGCATATCATAAGGAAAATAATTCTCAAATTGTTTTTGCAATGTGGGAATCATACTTCCAAGCATAAGACACACAACTTCATTGTGTCTATCATACTCAAGTTGCCATGCTGCTATTTCATCAGCAGATGAGTTAGCAGCAGGTTCAGGAGGACAAGGCTTAGTCAAATAATCTGATCTTTTAACCACTCGTAGGACAATCCTCAGTGACCTGTACCAATCATTGAAATTTAGGCTAGTCACTTTTTCCCTATCAAACATCTGTTTAAAAGCAGAACTTAGTGTATTGTTGTCGGGTTGAGCCATTTCTACAGAAAAAAGTTCAAAAGTTAGTACTTTCGATAATTCAACCTTTTAAGAAAATTAAATACCCTTGGTAAATATTCATATTTACCATATAATTTCCTTAAAACTAGGACCCAAATTGACATAGTTCCATTACATCAGTTGATATGCTAGTTATGAAAGTATTCAACAAGGTAATTGTCAAACAATCATTTTTCAATTCCTAGATCATTATGGGATTTACATTTGCTAAAAATCTATTTGCAATATAAGCATGTTTCATTCCATCTTATGCCTTGAGTTATAGATCTCACTAACTAACTCAATTAAGTTTTGCAATTTAGAAGCTGTAAATTTATTCTATATATGGTCTCACGTAACATGGAGATTTACCTTGTTGTTGCAATCTAGTTAAGATCTCACATAAGCTAAATTGCAACTTCAAGTGTTTCTTGAATTAGATGGCGTAAATTTAAATTTAAATGGAACTAATTTTGATGTGTGTAATCAAAATATGTACGAAGAAGCATGCACACATTTTTGTATCATACATTTTAATCATAACTTTACTAATTAGTTTTCTTTCACTAAGATTAAATCAAAAAAGTTTTAACTGAGGTATTAGGTAAAAAAAAAAAATCAAAGAATTACCTTTAATTATCGCCATCTATATCTTACTACTCCATGAGTCAAAACTCAAGTTATTCGGATAATTACTACAAAAGTGGCGCGTGGAATTAAGATCAATTCACCCTTAAGATGTTTTTGTACATAAAATAGTCCTAGGTAACTCCATATTATTGACTCACAAAGAAGCGGAGAAATGAGGTCAGCACGAAGCATATTAAAAACCTGCTTCTTTCAGTGCAAATACATGGAAACCTCCTTATACATCTCTATAGTTTGTCAATATGGATGAGCCTTTCTAACTATTTTTTACATTAAACATCAATCGACTAAAAGTTTAAGATTTAACTCTTAAAAACAAATCCAATTTCACCATTGTTTAATCCGGTTTATTTTTCTATTCAAAAATTTACTTTTGCTTACTACTTGTCAAACAATATAAATATAATCAAATAGGCAAATAAAAAATAATTAAATAAAATGATAAATATGCTAAAATAAATCAACTAACATTTATATATTAATTTAAAACTCTGATTGGTTTTCGAGCAATGTAACAATGGACCACATACACCAAACTATTTGGTTGCGTAAGTCCTATGATAAATATATACAATAACACACATATAGGTGATAGCAAAAGATACATATGGGGTCTTGCCCAATTTTAGTTCTTCCCTAATTAGATAATTAATTAAACTATTTAGTGAATTAACCATGTCATACATTTAATTACTAAACCCTAATTAATTAATTATCACACAATTAACATGTTAACATAAAACAGTTAGCAGTTAACACATAATATCCAATGATTCATGATAAAACATGCATGCTTTTATTATGGATCCACATAAGCAATTATTATCAAATAATAAATCTCCGAGATATCGCATATAATTAATGACACATAATAATTATTAATTAATTTATCACATAAAATATTACATGCAATCATAGGGTTTTCTACAAGTTTAACAAAACAAAAACTAATTATTTTTAATTTAAGGGTAATCGACTCATATTAAAAACATATATATATATATATATATATATATATATATATATATATATATATATATTAGGGTTTGCAAATTTTTTTTTAAATGCTAGAAACCATAAACATGTAATAATCAATTGAGATTAATTTTTTTTATGTGTTTCAGTAATTAATTACATAATATCAACGGCTCGTGATGCCATTGTTGGAATTTTAATAACATGACTAGCATAAATTAAACATAAAACGTCAAAAGCACGCAATGGAAGCTAAGAAACAATACATGTAATTTAATTAACCGAATTCTAAATTGAATGCATACCTTTTAGCTATTCTAAGCAAACAAGTAACAAGAATCAAGAACCGTAAATTATTAGGGTTTGTAAAATTTGATTACACCTAATCGAATTGGGGAAAATCACAAACACAAGTGGTGTTTGTTCTACGTTCTTGTACAAACGTATTACTAACGATTCGATGCGAATAGCTAGGTTCTTGAATCACAATCACAACTAAAACACATTTGTATGATCACAAATATCGAAAACCCTTTAGGAGGGGCTTGTACAATTAGTTATGATCAAGTGAGGGGAGAGAAGAGAAGTTAGGGTTGTTTAGGTGAACCAATATTAGAAAGCAATGAACACAAGGCCTTTGTATTTATACCAGTGTAATCTTGGAGTCCAAGTTAGGGTAGGAATCCCCTACACAACCCATTCGGCCGATTATATGCATCAAAGAGGGATTCTAGATCCTTCTTGGCTTGTTTCCATATATTTGTCTCCTTTTTTAACTTAACGATCGTTAGTCAATTCTCGTTAAGTACTAACATCCGTTATGTATTTATTGTGATTAATAATTAAATATAACATTTTATATTAATTATCTAAACACCAACTCTCATACGTTAAGCGTGCAATCTCATAGGTTCGTGTTCGAATCCAGTCATACGTATATTAATTATCTCTACAAACCTTTTACTTTCTTCAATCTAAAAAACACATATTTGTAATTTATTTATTTATTTATTTAATTTTTAATATCGAATCATTTCTTTCCTATTTCATTATATCATTTCATTTCCTTTAATGAAAAACTAGAGAACTAAGTGTTAAAGTAGTCTTAACTCTTAAGAAGTAAATTCAATTCTTTTGCATTTCTTTTGTTATTGCGGCATCTCACGAATAATCTACTAAGAAAGAAAAGTGAGAGATGCTAGCACGAGATCTGAAAATAGATTGTAAAGCTGTTTAAATTCACATCCATCTAATGAATAGAATTTATTTGTATGGGTTTTGAAAATCATCTTTCGTTTATTGTTTGTGAGAAGGAGTCGAGTTTTTTTAAAAAACCAAACATTACTCATATATCAAGTGACTCATCCTCACCATCTATCTAAAAAAAATCAATGGTTGAGATTAAAAGCATTTTAATATTTCACTCATTTTTTATAATTTAAATATCTCTTAAACCATTAATCGTTAAGCGAAAATAATTACACTATCGCGACGAACATTTAATTATCTTTCTATAAATAGGCTATTTGATATATTTTCGATAATATTTTTTTTCATTTTTTTCACGTTTTTTTCGGTGGCCGAAAAAAATCATATATGATATTACATATCATATATGATACCACATATCATATTAAATATCATATCATATATGATATTACATATCATATATGATATGTGGTATCATATATGATATGTAATATCATATATGATTTTTTCGGCTACGAAAAAAAATATGAAAAAAACGAAGAAAAAAAATTGTCGAAAATATATCAAATAGCCTATCTATAGAAAGATAATTAAATGCTCATCGTAACGGTATATTTTTTTTCGCTTAACGATTAACGGTTTGAAAGATATTAATATTTGGGAAAAAAATGATGAAAGTGAGTTTTTTAAATTGTTGTGATTAATCTCATCCATTAGATCAAATAAAGATGAAGGGAAGATAGATGGTGGAGATTAGTCCCTTGGTATGTAAAAAAAGTTTGATCCTCAAACGATGTTTTAGAAGTGAATATAATTAAAGAATTGTAGAATTTTGTAACAAGTATGTTTCACTTAAATACCTCTTAAATTGACAACTTAAATTAAGTTTTTTTTTGATCAATTTTAATTTTGCAACTTTTCAAAAATACACACTATTAATTTTGAAAAACACACGCTTTGTATTTTAGAAAGTACACGCCTTACATCAAGGGTCAAATAAGAATTACAATTTCACAAGTATAATTATTTACCGCTATAAATCGTTGCCGAGTCTTCGTCTAGTAATAATAAAGTAGATGTATCTTTATCGACAAAATATTTGATATTAAAAGGAAATGTACTCTTTAAGCCTTTTTCTTTAACTTTTTTTTTTCTTTTCTTTTGGTAACGACATCTATAGAAATTGAAATGATAACTGAGAACTTCTTCTATAAGGTTCAAGTGTTCCAACCACCTTTAACATAAACTGGTAGAAAATATCAGTGTAACTAGAGCATTTTAAACTAAATATAGTTTTGTGACTTTGTCCACTATTAATAAGTTTTTAACTTTTTATAACAAATATGTTGATACGTACAATATCACAGGCAGAATACCTTTTTCCCCAAAAAAGTTACGTAATTTTTAAACAATTCCGGAATAAGTAGCTTTCGACTTTCGTTGGTATGCAAAACATGATTGAAAAATGACATACAATAAAACAAAAATATATTAATAACTGGCATACAAAATAACAAAATAGCTAAAATATCCAACAATGTTGAAGAAATTTGTTCTTTTGATAAATAATCAACACGCAATGTTTTTCTGTAGAAAAATAGATGCTCCCCCTATGCTATGTATTGTAACTTTCAAGAGTTGAAGGTGATAACCATAACGATTGGTGGGCAACGTTCAAAATCATATAACATGCCAATAAGTCATTATTTATCTTGTTGAAAACACTAGTAAAATGTCACATGATCTAAATGCTACTAACTTCGTCTAATAATAAAGTTTTTTGAAAATTATACTAACTACACTTTTTACTAATCAAATATCATATCTATCAACTAACGTTTATTATCATTGGTTGAAATATACAGTAAATACTTAATATGAGATAATGTGACATGAAAAGAGTACTAAATTTAACTTGTTAACAAGATAAAAATTAACGGACTAAAAGCTGTTATAACTAAATAAAGAACCGTGTATCATAGGAAAATACATAGGTTTTCATCTGTAACTTATCTATCGCAACATAACACTTTGACAAAGGTTAAGAATTAATGAGTAGGAGAATGAGGCAACTAGATTTGCTAAAAAAAATGTAACATTACTTTTTATTTTTCATTCGGTAATTACATGAGACTAATCATTAACTTTTGGATGTGTAAACTCATGACATAATGATTTGTTTTCAACTAATTTGAGTTCAAATGTCAAAATTTCATTATCATATAGTCTGACTCAGATAGGTATTTTTTACTAAGAACTTTTAATATAATTCTTGATAAGTGATCATCAGTTAAAACTCACCTAAAATTCAAAGGCATAATTTACGAATTAAGTAATGATACCGCATTCTTTTGTGACTGCAGCAATACACGAGTCTTTCTCGGTAGCAAGTTGCCATGACTTTCAAAGAGGTCAAGGGTTCAAACCTCAAACCTCACTAGGTGTGTACATTTAGGGATGCTCATCATAGGTAATAATCTTGGGGGAGGTTGTTTCCCTTGGAGGTCTCTGGTTTGAGGCTTGCGTATGGGGTTTTCCTCTTAGACGAAGTACTAACTAGTTGTTCTAAAAATAATAATTTTAAAAAATATATAATAATAAAAAATAAAATAAAAAAATGTTGCCATGAAAAATCATTATCAAATGCCCAAAATGGCAAACATCAAATTTATAACAGAGAAAAGATAAGCCCATTTATTATATAAGCCCATGATTATTTGTTGGGCTGCGTATAACAAGATAAATTATCTACGAAGTTGCGTGCTACTGCAAATATCATCCAAAGTTTGGATGATTATTTCCTCAGTTTATTCACATGATCATCGATGGATCATTATTGATGAACACAATGTTGGGTTTTCGATCGATCATACATTCTAAACTATGGCTTTTCTAAATGATACCCAACATGAACTTTTTAGGTATTCAAGATAGATGTTGGATTTTTCTTACTATTAGTGTTAATTCACAGTTTGAAACCAAGTGGAATGCATACAATGATTTAAATTTTTTTTTGATAATGTTACAAGTTTGGCTTTGAAAACTCTAAAACATTGGTCAATACGAGAAATTAATCAACAAGTTAGGCTACTTTGGGCTTATTTATTAATAGACCAATTATCTTCTCAGTTCACTTTTAACTGATCATCAACTTGGGCTAATTTGGGCTTATGAATACGTTAATGTAAGAGCAAAATAACGTACAAATATAAGCAGAAACTTGTGCTTTCACGGTTTCACCAACAAATTTCATGTGTGGCGTATGTCACACCTGATCAGAGAGGCAGAGAGCGGGATTCACCCTGCTTGTGGCCTTACATGCTAAAGCTGGTGTAATGGGCGAGTGATATTACTTTATGGTGAAAGTGGGTTGTCTTGATCTGAAGACTCTTTTTAGTTGATCACGACCTAAATATGGCAATGAAATATGTTATTACTTTTAATGTGGTATTTCCTCTTATAGTTATGTTGGAGTATTAAAAGTTTAAAACATTGTGTGAGTTTAGAACTGTTTGACACATTTAATCGCAAAGTCTTTAGAGCATCCCAATGGTCATAGCGATCACTGGTCACCACTCAGACGCTTTAACACTAAATCACCATGCTCATCACTTATCACTTTTTACAACAAAAATAAGATTTATTTTTGTTTCGCTCGGCTTCACCATCACGAGATTCATTACGCCAAGTCTACCACGAGTGGATCGCTAATTCATTAGACATGCGTACCCATAAAACACATGTCGTATACAACGTTTGAATGTGGAGAAATGGAAATATTTGGTGTATGTTCCTAGTTAAAAAGCCCCTTTGCTTACCTGCTACCATTGCTTTAGCCAAAGTAAGATTTGTGGCAAACCATTCCAATTCACCAAAGCTTCTTTACATGTCATTTCATTTGTCTGCTTCTATACATGCTTATGCATGATTCCTATCGTGGGTTCTTTTCGTGATCAACTAATCAGACTTTGATATAAAATTCATCATTAATCAAATAGACAATTAATGCGAAAACTATATAAAGTTGCTCGACGTAACATTATGTTATGTCATACCATTTTGTGTTGTATCATATATGGGTAGCTTGTCATTATGTAGGGTTTTGCATCATTTTAATAATATTTATACTAATCTTTCGAGTCTATTATACATTTTTATGTTCAAACCAATTAAAAAAAAAAGAGAAAAAAAAGAAAAAAAAAATAAAAAATTAAACGATAAAACAAATTATAATGTTATATTGACACAATCTAGTCATGGCATTTTTTTCTGAAACTGTATGTGTTTTGTCTTATATATAATTATTATCTAACTACATACAACTTATCTTCTCATTAGAGTGCTATGTAGGGTATGTTTGAGGAGGACTTTTAAAGGGTTTACGGGGGCTTGGGCTTATAAAATAAGCCGGCTAATTAAATAATTCTCGTTTGTCATGGGGCTTATGGAAGGGCTTATAAAATAAGCTGGCTAAAAGCTTTAGCCCCATAAAAGAGGCTACAAACTTAAGCCCGGGCTTTTGAAGAATAAATTACTTATTTATCCACAAAAATATCTAACATATACAAAAACTTATTTAATTATGCAATTTTTAGTAATTTTGCAATAATAAGCCCCAGCCCCAGCCCATTTGCCAAACAAGTTTATAAAAATACAAATTTTAATTTCGGCTTATAATATAAGCCCCAGCCCAGCCCCATCTCCAGCCATAGCCCTAGCCCCAGCCCCAGCTCCAGCCCATTTCACCAAACATACCCATATTGTATGAGTTTTAAACACACAACCAAAGAACACCTTTCTCTCATAACATTTATATAACATAACACAAAAACATCAAAAGGCGTGTCTCTAGCTATTACCTAATGTTGTGTGAGAAGCACCATAATCAAGTAATTGTGAGTTCTAGTCCGCATAAAACATATAAGATATGTTTGTGATGTAAATGTTCTGATATAATTTATTGAAAAAGAAATAAAACCCATCCTTAAAGCCATGATGTCGAGTTTGTCGTGCAACGGTTTTGTCGCTGACATCGAGCATACAACTCTCCGACATCGAACACTTTTATCATTTTATGTCCTTTCAAAACATCTAAAGGTTTATGACACTACACCACTTATCATTTTATGTCCTTTAAAAACAATTAAAGGTTTTATGACAGTAAAATGTAGTAGTCTTTTACTCTTTACATCTAAATATCTTGAAAATGCCAAATCGTTAAATGATAAAAAATACTCTATCACAACGAAATTTTTTTATCTTCCAGTAACTGGACACTTCGATATACTTTCACCATTTTTTTTTGCTTTCTTTTTTCAAAATTTATGCTTTGAAAAATCACATGTGATTTTAAAATACATGTGAAAAAAAAAAAAAAAAAAAAAAAAAAAAAAAACTAATCTGCACACTTTTAAAATTTGTTTAAATTTTTATTAGTTTATAAACACTTAATAGTATGAAAAAAATTACTTATGCGTGAAAAAAAAATTGTAAAAAGTAAAACAATAGATTTTTCACACATATAATTGTATAAAAAAAATTATAGTTTTAAGTGTGAAAAAATCTAAGAAATGTCCACACTTATGTAGAAGTCATTTGTAACACTTAATTTGTCTACACACCTCAAGTGTGGAAAAATTAGGTGGTACAATTAATTTTCACACTTAGAAAGTGTGAACCTTTTTTAAATACAATTATAAGTGGTGAAAATTTATAGTTTTACATTTTTTTTAACATTTATTAGTGTAACCAGCGTTTACACATTATTAAATTTTAATAAACCAATATATTTCTAGACACTTTTTAAAAGTGAGTAGATTGATTTTTTTTTTCTTTTTTTTTTTAGAATAACAAATCAGCTATGATTTTATAAATGACATGTGATTTTTCAGGGAGTAAATTTCAAAACTAACAAAATTTTGAAAAAGTTCGTCTAACTATATATAAGTGCCCTATAGAATTGACGATCTAATTCTCGTGATGGCATGATTCGTTTTGTGTAACGATTTGACGGTTTTGTGAGATGTTTAACTTTTTAAAAGATTGATGAAAATGAGTTTTTTTTTTTTTTTTTTTTAGCTTGATGAAAAAATGAATGACCAAGATTTTTTTCACTGGATCTTTACAGAATTTATCATATGTATTGAACTTTTCTCCTCATATTGTTTGTGTTTTCTTTCTATCCTTCTAGGTATTTGTAAAATGGTGTTGATAGAAGAGGTTGCGCGTGTTAATGGACTAGTATTTAGTGTTAGCAACTTAGTATAGCTTGTATTGGGTCAAGCTGGTTTGATCATTTAACAATGTTTATATTGTATTCCCACTCATTATTCACACTCATTGTTTGGGATCAGGCTGCTGCACGACAGGTTCAATTTGCGTTTTGCATTTTCCTTCACGCCATCCGTATGTTGATATTTCCAATAAGGGTATTCTATATGCCGTGTTTGATAAAATTTGGACCAGTTTGCACATTATGCGTCCTCCCGCTCTAACTACGAGAGACTATTAGGGAACTAGTATTTAATGTTAGCGTAATTTGTATTAGGCCAAATCTATTTAAATATTTAACATTATTTGTATTGTATTCACACTCATTATTTAGTTATGTGAGGTTTGAAAGTGCCATCGTCATCCATAACTTGATCAAAAAACTTGATAAGGTCCTCTGAGAAACTCTTGTATGATGATTATTGACATACTTTGGAATCTTTTACCATTTTCATTCTCTTAACCTAGAACAGGAAAGGATGTCCCGAAAGTTCTTGAAGGTCTTAGAATAGGAAAGGATGAAGGTTTTAGATTTTTAGAGAAGCCATATGGTTAGTGGACAACTTTACATACATGTTTTATTATTGTAAACTCTTATTTTTTATGTCTAATGCTAAAAAATATGGCCAATTTACAAGTATGTATTTTTGTTAAAAGTATAGTTGGAATATGCAAACTTATTATTCTAAAGTACACAGACTACTGTATTATTTTAAGCTTTATAACTTTCGTGCTTGTTTTAGTTTACTTTTACAAGGTTTAAAGTGAAATATTGTGAGATATACATCCCTCCTCTTCCCAGATCTAGCGTTATCGTCTTAGTTATGTGCGTGTGTTTTTCATCTCGATATTCTCTCAACATATAGTTTGGTTTTGCATTAGACCTGATCATCCCCGATCATTGTTTGGT
Source organism: Artemisia argyi (assembly GCA_030686995.1). Lineage (NCBI taxonomy): Eukaryota > Viridiplantae > Streptophyta > Magnoliopsida > Asterales > Asteraceae > Artemisia > Artemisia argyi. The sequence continues at coordinate 10,969 of JARVZY010010281.1, read as the reverse complement.
TGAGTGTTGCGGTGAGGTGTATTTTGTGAGTGATTCTGTATTCTTTGATTGCATCCATTTAAGGACAATCATTCTTTTTTGCATGTAGATTGCATTCGTTTAAGGACAATCATTCAAATACATTTTCCCGCAATAAACACGTATGATAGTTAGTTGAGTGGAGATTTGGTGTTGTTATATTTGATATCGTATTTCTTTAAAAAAAAATCTAAATATAAAAAGCAGCCTCCTTATAGGACCCCTTTTTGAGCATAGACACGAATTATAAGAGGGACCATTTATGTAACCGGCCACTAAATATGTTTTTTTCTGTTTACTCTTTTCTGCTCACAAGAAGGTTCGTATTCTTAATACGCAAACACAAACCTACAACATGAAATCTTTGTTACGTGGGGTCATGAATAACTGAAATAATTGAAAATCAACTAGGTGTAAAACCAACTATGGGTTCTTTTTTACCGGTCGAAACACCTTTATAATTTCTCAAAGTTTAGTGCGTTTGGTATGCTGCGAGGAATGACAATGAGAATGAGTTTGATAGTAGTGATGGGTCCCTCAACTATGAAAGAATCCATTCCCCCCTCTCTAGCCATATATGGAGTATGGAAAATATGTGACTTTCATAGTCATAATGGTGGGCTCAACAGTCTTAAACAAACACTTGCAATGACTATCAAAGTTATTGTTTCATTCCCTTAGTAACATACCAAACGTGCCCTAATAATTCTTTATCCACTTTGCTTTTCATACTAACATACACTCGTGCATTCGTTATCAAGACAGGTGAATTAACCATGTTTTTTCTTGTTCAACTTACTCGAGGATGATAGGTTTTTTTTTTTTTTTTACTCAGATGCACGCGGTTTAACTGGAATTTCGCATAACTATTTCACTCTCTTTTCTCTGATCACCCTTAAGATGTGTAGCAAGGTTTTATCTTGAGACTTTCTTTTAAAACTATCACTTGGTGGCGGTTCAACAAGTTGAACATACACTGAATAAAATAATATATATAGTATAGACACACGGAACATGAGATGAGATACAAATATAAAAGGTCTTTTAACTCCATCCATTCCTCCCGAGCTCCATAACTCTATCTAACGTACACTGCACACAATCAGGTATTCATTTCCTTTCTTTCTATCAAGTATAAATTAAAGTTATTATTTCTATGTGCATAATTTTAATTTTAAAAGTTACTTTAATTTGTTGTCTTTATTAATATCAGGTTATGGCGAAGATGGTCTTCGGGAGATTTATGGTGTCACTAAAGACAAGATTCAAGTCGTTAAAGATGTGCAAACCTGTTGACGATTCTTATAACCAGATTGAAAAAAGCAATAGCATGAGAATCGAAATACGAAGCAGGAAAGCACGTAAACTCATCGAAGAAACTCTCAGAGTCGCCGATTCTCCCAAGTGCACCAAAGCGTACTCATTTTAATCCTGTAATATCATATCAAACTTGTGTTTCGATTCTCTTTTAATTGTAATATATGGAGTACGTAGTAATAATAATAGTATTATCTATAGCAATATATGGTAATAATCTTTTTAATACTTCAACCAATTAATAGGTCTTTCGCCTAACAGCATCGAAGATGTCTCTCTAATAGTCTAATGAAATGTTCAAGTCTCATTGTATATATATATATATAATTACAGAGGTAAACGACGTCACATTAGGGAGGCAAATTCTGTTTAGTGGAAAATCAAGCTAAATAAATACTGTACATTATAATCTGTTAAAAAAAGGAACACATGTAGCACCAAATGATTTAAGTAGTGGAGTTGCCATAATATTCACTACGAATGTTTAAGAATAAGTCTAAAAAGCTTGTAAAGTCTATGAATTTTGGTATCATAGCTAGTGAGGAACATTTCATGTGTAGATGGCATGAAAAGTTTTGAGATTTTGGAGAGATTCAAGAAATGTGTTATAAATTAATGTTGTAACAATTTATAAACCTCAAAAGCACTTTATCAATAGTAGGAATATGTTCATAATATGAAAAATTTTATGATTTTTTTTTTTTTTTTTTTTTTTTTTTTTTTTTTTTTTTTAACGGCAAATTAGATTAAAACTCTAGCAAGAAGCTAGAAAAAAAGATTACAAAATACTACCTCCGTCCCATATTAAGTGTCCACTATGATTTTTCTAAGTCTTTTTTCACTAACTTTGACCTTAAATATATTTATTTGTGTTATATAATACTTAATGAAAATTATACAAATGAAAACACAACTAAAAACTTAATCCATTCATATATCTTGCATCAAGTACTATATAACACGGACAAAAAAATTTGAAGTCAAAGTTGAAGAAAAAAGACTTGAAAAAGTCATAGTGGACACTTAATGTGGGACGGAGGGAGTAGCAAGATTAGCGTCTTTCATCCAAGTTATCCAATTAAACTTTAATTTACATCGATTAGAACACCAAGTATAAGATTGGGACACAATTTCATCAAAAATGGTCGCCCTTCTAGGAATACTTGTACCAAATAAGAGTTGATTTCTAAAGCTCCAAATCTTCCACCACATCACGTAAAAGATTCCCTCTAGCACATTCTTCACTTTTCAACTTAAACGAAGACCCGTAAACCAAAGAAGCCACTCTTCATACGATTGGAAATCTGGAAAGGAAATACCCCACCATCTACTAACCTTAGATAACACATCACGAGCCAAAGAACATGAAAAAAGAAGGTGTGCCAAAGATTCAACGCCCGCACCACAATTAGGACACAAAATAGATTGGATATCTATGCCTAACCGAGACAGATTCAACCGCGTATGCAGTTTATCCTTTTGAACTTTCCAAGCGAAAACATTAATTTTAATTGGAATCTCCTTCACCCATCTCGTAGGAAGCAAATTTGAACTTAACAAAGAGTCGTCCACAAGATTACGAACCGACTTTACAGAAAAGTCACCATTACCTGTTAGAGACCAAACCCACCGATAATTCATTTGGACCAACTGAAGTAAGGCTAAACGATTTTCCAAATCTTCATGTTGCTCGGATTCTAACCCTCCCCTTGGCACACGACGAAAAGAAGAGCCAATAGAAGCATACCTTAAGAGGTGACAATTTTATGAATTAAGGACATTACAAGAGGTGACAATTTTGTAAGCCTTTTTAATAAGTTCATCACACTGGACACCCTTAATTGTCGTTACCCCTACGTCCTTAGAGCCAAATTAGCCCGACTTCAATTTTTTAGCTGCCATTTTTCTCTTCAATATTTTTACTTTACTTACTTTTCATTATAAATTTCCCAAAATAAGAATTCATTTAATTTTCAAGTTTACTAACTTTACCAAAATAAAAAATCAGCCCCGTATTTTAGCTTATGGTAAAAAAAAATGACTAAACAAACCCTCCATTATATGTATTAGACGAGTACCCGTGCATAGCAAAGTGATTTTATAGTGGCATATAGTTGTAATGATATTTATGTTAAGTGTTTTGTATAATGTTGTGTAACCAAAATATCACTATAACTATCTGCCACTATAAAATCTCGTTGCTATGGACGGGTACTCGTCTAATGTAGTATAAAAAGTTAAGCTATTAATCCCCCATTCAAGCTGTACTTTACTTCAAAAGTCAACCTTGACAACTAATATCCATCAATGTGTATCTTGATATCTATAGCTTTCTTGTATGCATGAGAATAACAAGTTGTATTAATGTGCATGGCAGTTAATTTTCTGTACTAAGGAAATCTGAAGAAACAATTTTACTAATACGATAGGCATGCAAGTTGCAACCATGTCATTAACTATTTTTGTGTTCTCCGTTATGCTAAATGTGTTTGGCATGTGACGTAGAGTTAAAATGAAAAGTAATGCAACGTAAATTCATTCTGTAGAGATATGTAAATTCATTTTTATAAAAACTTAAATACTTGAGGGATCTTTTTATAAAATTAAACCAAAAAAAGGAAGATATAAGTCATCTTCTTCATACTCTATTCCTTACTGATCGATAATGATCGATATATACTATATGTAAATTCTTCCCATATAGTAAAATACCAAAGCAAGCTCACTTATAGCAAACATGTTCATCTTGTTTAAACATGTCACCAGTTGGCTTCAAAACAGCCTAAATGACAACCGAAATGAACAAATCTACCACCAAAACCACTGCATCTACTCCAACATTAAGACATAACTGAAACCACAGATCAATCATAAACAGATCTAGTTGTGTACATCACAAAAAAATCACAACCAATCTCAAAAGATATATGAACGGAAGGCTAAAAAATACAAACAATAATATCAGCACGACCAAACCCACTTTTGTTTCCCATATCCAAGAAAACATTAAACCCACATTTTTTCACCACCGAAATCACTACCAAAACTACATGATCTATCACCAAAACCACCAGATCTACCACCGAAACTACACATAACCGAAAACACAACAAAACTTGTGGAGGTTTCCGCGAATTCAGACAATGCTAGCGGCGGCCGAGGTGGTGGCGGCAGTAGAGGAGGCGGCAGTAGTGGCGCCAGAGGTGTTGTAAGCGACGGCAAAGGTGGTGTAAAGGGTATTAGTTGTGTATGTTTTAGATAGAGGAGAAAGATCGCGAAAAATAAGAGATAAAAATGAGGATTATGGTTTTCTTATTTACAAAGACAACTTTTTGCTTGCCAACCGTGTTTTATGTTTTCAATTTGAATGTTTTTAAAGTTGCGTGTATTAGATGAAGTGGTTAAAGAGTTGCCATAGATAACTTGATTTTTCTTCCAGCCGTGTATTAGTGTATTATAACTTTAATAGTTTCCATAGATAATGTATTAAGTTTTCTTAAAGCCGTATATTAATGTATTAAGTTCAATAGTTGCCATAGATAGTTAATTCCGAATATTTGCTTTTAACTTTCAAGGTTTCAAGGGTAAAATCGGCAAAACAAATTTTCAACGTTTCACAAATCTTGACTATTTCACTTTTCACCTTTGACCATTTTTACATTATATGTAGTTAAGATAAACATGACCTTAATGCATTTTATCAACATGAACTTTAATTAGCTGAGTTTAACATACTAAGAACCGTTACATACATGACACTACACGCGAGGCTAAAATGTTTTTGTATTGTGCTAACGAAACACATACTCGTCTGGCGCAACATGCGAAGATGATACTCTGCAAGTATATATTTATCTATTTGTACATATTTGAATATATGGCCACCTTTGCCCGAAAATATTAAGAATTGTTTGTATCTTTGATCAATTCAAACACTACCGGTTTGTGTTAATTTTTTTTGTTTGACCATGGTTTTTGACTTTTTGATCGATTAATTCATAGATTTTGAGCCCTACCACATAGACACAAACCGAATAAAACCCTTCCCTTTTTGGAGAAGGTCGGCATGGCCATTGGAAGACAATGGCCTCCGGCTAAGTAGAGAGAAGACAAAATACCTATGATGTGATTTCGGTAGCAACGAGATCGGCCACAACGAGGAAATGGAAGTTTGTATCGACGACTTGATCCTTCAACCAAAGGAGTCTTTTAAATATTTGGGTTCGGTGATACACAAATCAGGGAGGATAGACGATGACGTAACCCACAGTATTAGAGCAGGTTGGGCAAAATGGATATCCAAGAAAATCCCCTTTAAGCTAAAGGAAAAAATATTATAAGGTGACAATTAAACCAGCTATCCTGTGCGGGTCAGAATGTTGGCCTATCACGAAAGCTCAAGCTAATAGTATGGAAGTGACAGAACTGAGAATGCTAAGGTGTACTTGTGGTAAGACCATACTTAACATGATCCCAAACGGAGTTTTCAAAACAGAACTTGAAGTTGAAACTATAATCTCGAAGATGCAAGAAGGAAGGTTGAGGTGGTTCGGTTATGTCAAGAGGAGGCGACAATCACAGTAAGGAGAGTCGAAGCGTTGATAGTCGACAGTTGAGAAAGAGGGCTAGACCAAAACTTAGGTGGGAGGATAGAGTTAGCAAGACATGAATAAGCTTCTCTTGTCCGAGGACATGACCTCAGATATGAATGCATTGAGAGCTAGGATTATAATTTGTGGGTAGTTCGGGCTAGGTGGTAGGAATTGTCTATGCGTCTAGGTCTTTTTAGACTTCTCTTAGTTGTCATTCTTCTTTGCGTTTTAGGTTCTATGGTTCCTTAGCTCTTTCCCTTGGGGTTTTTAGGAGTCTAGTGGCATCTCTTTTCTTTTTGTTTTGCCTTTACTTTAGGCCTCTTTGTGTTTCCCTACTTTGTTTATGTGTTAGCTCTCTTTGGTCTTTGTTTTTCCTTTTTTCCTTTTGCCCTCTTCTCTTTACTTGCTTTTTCCTAGGTGTTTTGCCCTCTTGCTTCTTTGAGTTTTTGCTTGTGTTTAGGGCCGAGCAAAATCACCCAAAAACCGGCCCGAACCAACAAACCGACCGAAACCGGGCTGAACCGAACTGAACTGACCTTATTCGGTTCGGTTTTCAATTTTGTATAACTATTTTAGTTTTACTCGGTTTGATTCGGTTCGGTTTCGATTTGGTTCGAGTCAAAACACACATATTCGGTTCGAAATAGCTAAAGCGACTCGAACCGAACTGAACCGACCTTATTCGTTTCGGTTAAAGTTTCGATAGCTTTTACTTGTTTCGGTTCTCGGTTCATGTTTGACCCTTGTTCGGTTTTCGGGTCGGGTGACCCGTTGCTCAGCCCTACTTATGTTTGTTTGTTTTGCCGTGCACCCCGCCTATTTTGCGTTTTGTCTTTTTTCCTTTGCTTCTTTTGCAGTGTTTGTTTTTATTTGTTTTTGCCCTTTCTCTCTCTTGTTCCTTTTGTTTGTTTCATGCCTTTCTCCTTTATATACTTGTTAGCTTGTTTTGCCTTTTGTCTTCTGAATGTTTATATGCTCTTGCGGTATTTGTTTTTATTTGTTTAAGCCATTTATCTCTTTTGTTCCTTGTTTGATGGTTCCCATGCGTTTATGCTCTGTTTGCTTGTTTACTTGTCATTTGTCTTTTAATTGCTTTTACTTGTTTGCTCTCGCTCCTTGTACTTGTTTTTGTTCTCCTCAACCGCACATTAACACTTTTCGGAGGTTTCTCTAAAAGCAGTCTCTTTACTCTCAAGTTTACTCTTGGGTAAGAGTAGAATTTGTCTACATTCTACCTCTCTTATACTTTGATCTGACAAGATGGGGTATGTTGTTTTTGTTGTTCTATAGTTATAAGGTTTTCAAGTTTGTAGGCCAATACAGCTTTTCAAATAAATTAATGTTTATATATTTAATTCACTATTGACTATTGAGCTACATACATCACATTATGATGATGATGATGGTGATAATGATGATGATAATAATAATACCGAGACAAATTAATTGGAGAGGCGTAAATTGCTTGTTAGTTAGCTACCTTATTAAATGACAGTAACATACATATTTTGAACCTTTAGTGACAGCACATGTGAATATCAGAATATGTGATCGATCAGAATATACGTATACACCTTCTCTTCTATCAAGAACTGAATGTGTGGTGGGTGTAAAGAAACTTATCAAAAAGTGTATAATCTTGTGAAAACAACGTGCATTATCTCTTGTGTGTTGGAAAAAAATGTTCAAGACTGCAATAGTTACAAGGGGTGATATAATATATGAGCTCATAAAATAACTTTAATTGGAATGTTACGTATTTTTTGAGCAAATTTCTATTTCATCTCTTCTTGCAGCTAATTTTAGTTTTTGTTTGGTTTACATCTCAAGCGTAAACACTAATATTTTTTTAATTTGTCAAGAATATTTTTAAGGCTGATGGTAATAGTGCCGCAATCTACCAACTAAACACCACATTAGTTTTTTAGCACCACAAATATAGTGTAATAAGACAACCAACGTCACCACAAAAACATAACACACTTAAACACACATATACCTCACAATATACTCAAACACACAAAAAAAAAACAAAAAAAAAAAAAATCGATCATCTAACCGACTGAGTTATGCAAAATGATGGATCAAGATAGGGTTGAGCAACAGGTCAAACACTACCTGAACCGACCAAACCTGACTTGGCGGCCTGACCAAACACGACCCGACCCAAAAACTGAATAAGGGTAAAACATGAAACAAGAACCGAACCGAGTAAAAACTATCGAAACCGAAACCAAAACATATGAACCATGATTTTTTTTTTTTTTTTTTTTTTTTTTTTTTTCTTTTTAATATTATAACCAATTAAGCATATGTTTACAACCATTACACCTACTTAAACAAAGTATACAACTAATTATGCACCAAAACATCAATATATTGATTGGTTAACAACTACGTATAATTAATATAATTCAAAAACAATTAAAAAACAACTAATAAAGGTCATTGTACAAAAGTAATACACGAAAAACAATATCTACAGAATGTAATAATCACACAAACATTAATTTTTCACATATATTCAATGATCCAACCGGCAAACATATATATAAAAATTAAGTAGATCTAACCAGAAAATCAAAAAATAATAATAAATGAATAAATATACAATGCAGATGATTGGTTGATCAGATAAATCGTATGACGAAGTGGTTGGTAACAGATAGATGTTAATGAAGAGAGAGGATAATAGATGAAGGATTTGATCGTTGGTATCAACGGCGGATGCATAATCAATGGTGGAGTAAAACGACAGTCAGTGGTGGAGCATTTGGGTTTAACTGAATGAGAGAACATTAGGTTGTTAATCAAATACAACTTGGGTTGGAATGCTATAACGGGCATTCGACTTAAACAAAAAGATAAAACTACTTATAAAAAACTCATAAAAGCAAACGTTTCCTTCTACCTTAGACTATGTCAAAGTTTAGTTTCAGTCTTATTTTTGGTTTATTTATTATAATTAAATATGTATCAATTATATAACGCAATATATAATTATGAAAGTAAACAATTTTACTTACATAATCTGTGTTATCAATGATGATATAAAACTTGTTTTCAATGTTTTAAAATAAAAATTTTACTACCTCCATCCTACATTAAGTGTTTACTATTACTTTTCTAAGTCTTTTTTCACCAACTTTGACCTTAAATATATTTATTTGTGTTATATATTACTTAATAGAAATTATACAAATGAATACACAACTAAAAACTTAATCCATTCATATATCTTGCATTAAGTACTATATAACACGGACAAAAAAATTTGAAGTCAAAGTTGAAGAAAAAAGACTTGAAAAATTCATAGTAGACACTTAATGTGGGACGGAGGGAGTATTTAGTGATCAAAATGTGAGATTTTTTATACCATAAAATATGTAATAACTTAATCACCTATTAAAATGTGAGAGAACATTAAGAGACTGTGTGATTAAGTTAATTTGGTATATATCTATAAAAGTGGTTGATCCAGTTAATTTGGTAGATATCCCTTTTTTTGATAATGAAGGATATGAAAGGTTTTACGGAGAAGGTTATTTCTATCTAGAACCTCTTTTACTTGATGGGCCTCTCATCTAGCGGTACGGAGGTTTTACCCTCCTAGGCAAGGTCTCAAGTTCAAGTCTTGTTTAGGGCGATAGGGGTTTCCTCCCGTGTGCGTAAAGGCTTGAAAAAGAGTCAGCTCGGGAATTGGTCAACATATAACAATTATACTCAACTGAACGTGGAAATGATGATTGCAATAACGGAACAAAAACTAGGAAGCCACACAGGCGACAACAATCTCATGTTAATCAAGAATTTGTGTCCTCTTGTTCGAGCCCATGACTCGATGTCTCGATAGCAGTTATGATCCATAAAGGCATAACGTGAATTTGGTTGAAAGATGACAAAGGAAAACTACATGCCAAATTTATAATGTGGCTCTCCACGTACTCTATTTTTGAATTTTATTGGTTACTGATACAAAACTGATATTTCATTCTTCAATATTATCTCATGATCATTCCGTTTGTTCACATAGTTAAGTATGTTAGAATGACGAACGATAGGCACTCTTTGTGTATTTGCGTCGGTGCGTGCGTGGAACTAGAATTTTGGGCTTGGTTCTTTATAGCTTTGCTATATGGTCTTTATTAAATTTCCAGGTCTCGGCTTCTTTTATGTTGTATTTTGAGCAGCCAAGTTCTATCTTCTGGTTGACTTTCTACAACTACCGGTTACATGTAAATGTCCATAAGTAACTTTTGCACCATCAAAATGTTCACAATCAAACCGGAATTTCGCAGGTAAATAATATCCCATTTACAAAGGTGGGCTGGTAAGCAGAAATGCTTAAGGTCGCGTTTAGCATTCTTTGACAATTGTAATTCGAAAATAGTAGATAAAAGTTGAAGAAAATCTTTTGGGATGCTAATAATATCGATATAATGCTAGTTGCAATGTAAAATACTTAATAGAACAAGAACGATGTGATGAAGAAAAAAATCGCACTGATTTTTTTATCTCATGAATTTAATCAACCAAAAATTGATTAAAATAACTTAAACTGGCCCTACATTTGAGTTTAAACCGCTCATTTTTGAATTGTAAACCGAAGTTATATTGGGTTTCGGCTCAATTGTTTTACACTTTTACTGGCTGGATCAGAACTGGGCTGATTAGTTGCTTCATTTGGAGTCTAGCAGGGTTTCTTTTAATATTTATAATGGGCCTATTATGTTTCTTGGTTGTCTAAATAGTTGATGCATTATTTCGGTATTCGGTATTGTATGATTTCGTTAAATGATAATATATCGAGGCTTGTATGGAAAAAAAGTTCTGGTTTTGAGTTGCCATCTGATACGTAAATTGTACATAAAAACAGTTACAAGTAAGTTTGAATTCAATTCATCGTATTTACTCGCTGAAGGAGCTTGTTCAGTTTGAATTCAGTCCATCTTATTTACTCGCTGAAGAACATGCTCGCTGAAGGAGCTTGTTCAGTTCCAAAGTTTGTTCACTGAAGAGTTCACTCACTGAATAGATAAACC
>JARVZY010010280.1:0-26873 GCA_030686995.1 Artemisia argyi | reverse complement strand
AATGAGAAGCAAAGTTCATAAAAGTAAACTAGCTTTAGGTATATATAGGAAGAGCAATTTAATCAAATTGGAGAATGAGTATGAGACTATTACTAGTGGTGCTCAATTTAGGCTAAACAAGACCATTTTTACGGGTTACACACACCCAACTTCTCACATAGAAGCAATTCAACCGTTAGGTTAAATTGAATTTCTAATCTTTTAGTGGGGAAAGTTTATTTGGTGAAAAACTAACTGATTTTGGTTAAAAATTTGAATTCATATATTTGTTATTAATTAAACATTTTCCTTTAATTACCAAAATTGTTTTTCAAAAATATATGACATGTTTATATCATTTTATAAACTTTGTAATGTTTAAATAGAATCCTTTGATCATAAAATGTATTAGACATTTGTTTGTACATACCTTAAGTGAATGTTGCGGCAAACTCGAGACGTTGAGATGTCGAGGCTTGTTGACGTTAGAATGCATAAATGAATTGTGATCACAAGTAACTTAAGCACTTTATGTTATATGTTGTAACTTACATCTTTGTCATCATCAAAACATGAAGAGAATGTTTAGATTAAATATCATAATATTCATGCCAACAATCTCCCCCTTTTTGATGATGACAAACTATGTAAACTATAACTCATAGTAAAATGTATAAGTTACTTGTTTACACTTCTTCTCCCCCTTTTGTCGAAGCAAAATGGTGGACTCTTAGACGAGACTTCAACTGCGCTTGAACCCTTGAGAAAGAATGTAAAAGGCGAGCTTGCATCATCATAAGTGAAGCCTTGATCCTATCAACCTTAATGCTCCCCTTGGTGTATGCTCCCCCTTGGTGTATACTCCCCCTTGGTGTATGATCAAAACTTGTTTTGGCTGCCAAATAATCGAGCGATGAAGTAATCCTTCAAAACAAAGTTAGTAGACAAGTGCAAATATATATAATGATGATGATAGGTATATGCATGATACTAATAATGGAACAATATATGGACGTAATAGGTATATGCACTAAAAATATGACACATGCAATTATTGTTTTAAAAACACCAACCTAACTCCCAAAAAAAATTACCATGACCAAAGCTTAAGAGATGATAATGATTAGAACCTAATGCAAAGATTCTACCGACATATTTTGGCAAAAGATGCCAAAATATATATTCTAAAAGAGTTTAAAAAAATGAAGATGATAATGATGCGTTCTTTTAAAGACGTAGAAAAATGAAGAAGGATGAGCGTGAATGAAAAGGGAAGGTAATGACAAAAGGTTGACAAATATGGTTTAGATTAATATATCGTTTGACAAGGGTGGATGATTTGGAATCATGGGATTTTTAGGTGTTTTGTTGGTTAACGACCGAAGATGGATATGTCAATGAGGTGGTGATGGCTTGACAACACTTGAAGCTTGGATATCTTCTTTGTATTCTTCACTTGCTAGGAAGTGGAAAAGATGCATTTCATAAAGAAATTCGCTTGACTTTTAGGGATTTAAGTTTTGGTGGTGATGACGCACTTAGTAGAATATATGGAGTTTAGAGGTGTAGATTTAGGAGCGGAAGAGGTTGATTGATAGTTTGGATGTTGTTCAAGCAAGGGTTTTGGATGAGAACTAGCGAGAAGATACTCAATCCAAGTGAAGTGTTCCTTCAATGAAATGGTTTGTTTTTAGGGAAAGATGCAACAAGGAAAATTGTTGACATGTTTTGCAACTTGTTTCAAGTTGTGGGGTGATGAAGGAGAGCTAGAGGGAAGTTATTCCAAGTTGCATTGAGCAAGGTGTAAGGCAAGAAGAGCACTAATGCTCATAGGCTTCCTTGAGTTCTTCAATAAACTTCAAGTGTTTGGAGAAAGGTGATGATGGTGGATTGTGGTTTTAATTAGGTATGGATGGAAGATAGGCTTCATGAGTGGATGGTGATTTTTTGTTTTTTTTTTTTTTTTTTTTTTTTTTTTTTTTTTTTTTTTTTTTGAATGAGCATCAAGTGGAAGCATTGGTGATGAGGTTTGGATTGTTGTTTTGGGATTGTGCATGCTCATCATAAGAAGAAGCATTGGTGGAACCAAGCATGGGTGTTAGGCTTTGTTTGTGAGATGGGTTATTTGTATGAGCATAAGATTTGGGTATTGGTTGATTTGGAACAACATCACTTGAGCTTTGACAAGGGTCAATTTTTCTCCTCCAAATGGGTTTTATGGAGATCTTAGCAACTCTTGAGAGTTTAGATCTTGGGTTGTTGGGGGATGACATGTTTGGTTGGATGATCATTAAGGATGAAGGAGTTGTATTTATTGTAGGAAAGATGTGGTTTAGGAAGGTAAATTTTGAGGGCATGGAAATGGTGGATGACTCGAGATTGGTAGTATAAAGGATGATTCGGTTTTTCATTTCACATGGGTGGTTTGAGGATGTACTAAAGAAGGGTTATGAGGTTTGAGTGTAAGGTAGAAGAATATATGTGAGTGTGTGTGTTTTCCCTTCCCATTATATTAGTGCTCATCTGGACATAGAGTTAAGTATATAAAGGCATACAATCAAATCACATAGGAGCAAATAAACATCTAGAAACAACATATATGCGATATGCCATAAATCTAGGAATGAAAGAATCTAATGAGAAGCAAAGTTCATAAAAGTAAACTAGCGTTAGGTATATATAGGAAGAGCAATTTAATCAAGTTGGAGAATGTGTATGAGACTATTACTAGTGGTGCTCAATTCAGGCTAAACACGACCATTTTTACGGGTTACACACACCCAACTTCTCACATAGAAGCAATTCAACCGTTAGGTTAAATTGAATTTCTAGTCTTTTAGTGGGGAAAGTTTATTTGGTGAAAAACTAACTGATTTTGGTTAAAAATTTGAATTCATATATTTGTTATTAATTAAACATTTTCCTTTAATTACCAAAATTGTTTTTCAAAAATATATGACATGTTTATATCATTTTATAAACTTTGTAATGTTTAAATAGAATCCCTTTGATCATAAAATGTATTAGACATTTGTTTGTACATACCTTAAGTGAATGTTGCGGCAAACTCGAGACGTTGAGATGTCGAGGCTTGTTGACGTAAGAATGCATAGATGAATTGTGATCACAAGTAACTTAAGCACTTTACGTTATAAGTTGTAACTTACATCTTTGTCATCATCAAAACATGAAGAAAATGTTTAGATTAAATATCGTAATATTCATGCCAACAGAGCGAATTAGATTAGTTGTGAGATTGAGAGATTTTATTTATTTCTAGTTCGTTAAGTGTTTGGTTGTGTAATTATGACAAAATGAATAAGTGAATAAATTATAAAAACACATCCTAATCTTATTTAGGATACATTTTCATAAGTTTAATCTAAGGTTTACTTGGGGACAAGTAAAGTTCAAGTGGGGGATATTTGATGACATCAAATAGTTAGATATTATCGTCATCATTTGTCCTATATATTTGACTTGTTTTATTATATTATCTATAAGAATTGATACTTAATCGTTTACTTTTATAATTCTCAGTTAAAAACAAGCATTTGGTGAAAGTTAGTGATTTTGGACGAAAAATGGAGCTAAATGGATCAAGTTGGAAAAGTCTACTGAATTGAAGGAGATATGTCGTATCATTCTAGACATATACGCCGTATGATCATACTTAGATGAATTCGAAGACTATTGCCTGACTTTGAAGAATGCGCCACATGTAATTATCTCATGCACCGCATATGAAACCTTGGTCAATGAAGAAGATCTGACTTATCTACTCCAGATATGCCGCATGACATTCCTAACATACGGCGCGTCACTCTCAAGACTTCACCAAAGATAATCCAAGATACTGTAAGACATGCGCCGCATAGAGATTCAAGTTACGCCACATCTGAAAGCGGTGTACGAATATTTCAAAATATAATAATCTTGGACCCCACACAAAGCTATTGAGATACGCCACACCAACTAAGTTGGTGCGCCGCATCGTACCCTCAAACAGAAAGTATAAATTTGACAGCCGAATTTCGTGTGCCAAAAGTTACAGAAGCTACAACATAAACCCTAAGGAGAAGAATAACAACGAAAGGGCAACACAAGACCCACCCAATTGAAGATCTCAGAGCAGTAAGAAGGTCATGCTAGTGTTTTAAATTCATTAAGTAGTTTTGTTTTATTGTAATAATAAGCTTTAATCCATCAGGATTGATGGGCTTGTGACCACCATATTGCTCACCTTAAAATTTCTTTCTCATCAATTAAAGTTTATATGATGTTTATTTGGTTCTTTTTATATGTGCATTGATAACATCTGTGTCTAGATGTGGAATGCTTGGGCTGCCATACCCCTCCCACTATTTCTTCACTAGCATTAAAAGTTAGTGTAATCCCTTAAAAATGTTAAATAATATAGACATAAGTAATCTTTAAGAGTTTACTCGCCTATAATTAAGATACCAACGAGACAGAATAGATTTTAGCACTCATCATATAAAACTAGCAATAAAACAAGTGACAAGTGTTGATATAAATAATGTCTAAAAACGTTATTAATATTTCTCAATAAACCTATGTTTTGATAATCACAAAATTCAAATGAAATTAAGTCAAGATTAATACGTAAACAAGTATTTAGTAATAAATATTTACCTCTACATCTAATATCACTTAAGGTATGCATAAACTAAGCATCTTATGCATTACATGATCAAAGAAAACCTTGTCTTAAGACATAACATTTTATAAAATGATATAAACATTTTATATATATATGTAAATCATTTTTGGTATTGTTATATTAAACCACAAAGACATGATTTCAAATTTCCAACCAAAAAGGGCAAATTTTATCCAGAAAAACTTTTTCAACGTTCAGGAGGGCGGCCCCCTTAATTTTACTAGGCGGCCCCCTTAATCATTAAGGGGACCGCCCCCTAATTAAGGGGACCGGCACGCTCCAGAACAGTATTTTCAGGCCCTATAAATATTGGATCATTTCACATATTTTTCTCACCTTTTTGCACTATAAACTTTCTGATCCAACCTCCATTTCTAGATCTAAAATCCTTTGATCATATAATTCATAAGTCTTTGTTTCCAAGTGATCCAAAGCTTCATCCACTCAAGTGCAAGAAGAAGAACACTCCTCTACATCCATCTAATTGTAGTAGTGTTGTGATTAGCTAGTTTCATATTGTAG
The DNA here is from genome assembly GCA_030686995.1 of Artemisia argyi. NCBI lineage: Eukaryota > Viridiplantae > Streptophyta > Magnoliopsida > Asterales > Asteraceae > Artemisia > Artemisia argyi. The sequence continues at coordinate 21,688 of JARVZY010010280.1, read as the reverse complement.
TAGTGTTAGATCTTTGTAAAAGTGTTGTGTGAATTTGTTGATTGTAGAAACTAGGTGTGTTGTAAAGTAGTTTAGTAGTTGAGACTTAGTTGTGCTTAGAAGAAGGTGTGAAGTTGACAAGGTGTGAAGAATGTGTGAAGTCTTGAAGAAGTTGTGAAGGTGTGAAGAAGGTGTGAAGTTATGAAGAAGTTGTGAGATTGGTTCTAGCTACGATTAGAACTCGACATTTAGCTTAGTGTCGTTAACTCGTGTAAGCCAAGGTGTGTAAGGTTTCTCCACCATAAGGAGTTTGTTGACATAGTGAAGAAAACTCTCGAGTGTGGTACTCGGGGAGTGGAGTAGGGCAAGGAAGGTGTCCTTGTAGCCGAACCACTATAAATTCGCGTGTTGTGGTTTGATCTTTCTAACTCTATCTTTTCTTCGTTCAACACTTTCATTATTAGATTAGAATTGCTTATATTGGTTGTTGCTTGAATTCACTTGAGAATAGAATCGAAAGTTTTTAATAAGCTACAAAATATTTTGGTAATAAATTTAAAAAAGACGTAAAACTATTCAACCCCCCTTTTAGTTTTCCACAACAAGTTACTTAATCATTCGTTAGGCCTCTTATCCGTATTTGTTATTTATCTGTGTACGTGTTTGCCATTCGTTGTATTCTATCTCATTAGTTTTATTATTTTAATTAACTCAAATCATTCCAGTCTCTCAGACTGAAAACCCCCTTGCGTTAGATTAGGTTGTAAAAATAACTTAGGAATTAAAATACTGATAGACATTCTAGGTGTTAACGTTCCACTCTTAGTGATCGACACTCTACTTACCAACTAGCTACATTGATCTGGTACACTGCTCGTTAGTGTGTATTATAGAATAAGTCGGCTAAATATAAATTTAAAACTTGATAAAGAACAATCTATACCTACAACGATATACACACGCATCAGTTAGATGCTTAGATTTGCTTTAAATTATACTGACTTAGGGTGCCTTATGTAACATGTTGGTGCATGAAACAATAGTCATTTAGTTTGAAGGCTATTTATGTTTAAACCATCTATTTTTTTCATAAGAGGTTCTAACATTTTGGTTTGTTTACACTATTTGCAAATTAATATTTGACAATGTGTCCGTTCTTAATAATGTCTGCTATTAAAATATTATCAGCTGTTGTTTTTTTAATTTATGCTTTTTGTTGCATAACATCTGTATATTGTTGTTTCACATAATGCTACCCAAATCAAACATTGAATATCACAATAGTAATACTGAATATTCTCATAAAGAAACACCAAGGAATCCTAAAAGTACATGATTGCCTTTTGTTTCTGAGTCACAAAATGGTGGGAATCAGAGTTTATACACCAATAGCCAATCAAGACCATCCATTTACAATGTTGCCGAGCTGAATTTTTCAACACAAGCTGTTCTGCCTACTCAAGGTAACTTCAATTTAAATTTTTCATGCAAGTATTAACAACTTAAGCACACCTGAAATTAGATGTTGATTGTAGATTTTGTGTAGGTGAAGGTTCTTCATCTGATTTCCAAAAAAATGTAGCTACGGAGAACTGCAATGTTACAAAATGGGATGTACATTTTACATAGCCACACACCTCAGGTCAGCCGCCTTTGGCTGCTGAAAATTCCTTTCTCCAGTCAAGAATTAACTAGCGAAAAAGAAATGAAGGTTTTGATTCTGCACATGCCAATACATCAGCACAATGCAGTCAGCAAATAAGGCTGAGAACAACGAAGGATTTTCACCGTAATGTAAGGCGCCGTGTTGTTTCACAGAATTCTGAATGCAGTTTAGCTGACGGTAATTAATTTTAAATAATGGATTTTATGTAAACATGGAAATCTACTTTTATTAAAAAATGTCTGAACAGATTTTTGTTACTCTAGCTATGCAGAGACTCAGAGTCCTGTGTCACCAGCTAATGTTGCTTATGCTGAAGAAGGTTCTAAACGTAAGAGGACAACAAGGACAACACAACAGAGTAGGCAAGGAGTTCGCCAAGCCAGTCGAGGGGGCATGCGTAATGTGAGGCAGCACATCAATTCAGAGACCACATAGATGAGTGAGCCCGCTCTGCACGCACCTTTGGTGAAGGACCAAGTATTCTGTCAAATGAGGGTAAACATTGACCTTTGTTATTTACCATTTGTGATTCTAAATAAACAACATTTTTTAAGGATGTATCTTTTATGAACAACCTTATTAATATGCACATTTCCTTTTTGCAGAGACATCTCTTCAACCAGCACAACATAGTAGGCAAGGAGTTCGCCAGGCCACTCGAGGCGGTATGCGTAATGTGAGGTAGCGCATCAATTCACAGACTACACAAACGAGTGGACCCTGCCTTGTACGCACCTCTGGTGAAGGACCAAGTGTTCTGTCAAATGAGGGTTAAAATTTACTTTTGTTATTTACCATTTGTGATTCTAAATAAACAACCTTTTCTTTAAGGATGTATCTTTTATGAACAACCTTATTAATATGCACTCCTTTATGCAGACACGTCTCCTCAACCAGCACAGCAGAGTAGGCAAGGAGTTCGCCAGACAGGTCGACACGGCATGCGTAATGTGAGGCAATGCATCAATTCACAGACTACAAAAACGAGTGGGCCCTACCCTGCACACACCTCTGGTGAATGACCAAGTGTTCTGTCAAATGAGGGTAAACATTGACTTTTGTTGTTTAGCATTTGTGATTTTAAATAGAACCCTAAAATATTTTGGGTTTTAGCACTTTCTACTAATAATAAGAAAGTATCACTAAAACAAAAGCAAACTCTACTAATAATAGTGAACACACTATGACTATACCAAAATAAATCATGCAATGCCTCAACTATACTACTTTCACATCAATACTTCATTAACCAAAATGCCCTGCCGCTAAGCGCGGGCTACTACCCTCGTTATATAACAAAAAGGGGGAAATGCCATCTAATAATAATCAAGGTTCATCATTGTACCACTAAAGTTACTCATACTTTATTTCAACTATAAGAGCCAAAGGTCCCATTCATTGACCCCGTTCGCCACTCCTACGTGGATCTTCATTTTGCTCGCCACTCCTCGCCATGGTACCCCTAACCCCTCGCCATGGCTCGTTGTAGCTTCCTTGCTCGTACAGATGACGAGCAAATACTTCTAACAAAAAGAAAAAAGGTGGATGATGCATGTTGTATTCAAACGGTAATATTACCGTTTTTAAAACAAACGGTTATTTTTTTTCTCTTTTTTAAAAAAAATATTTTACATACCCTGTAAATACCAAACCAATTTCACATACTTTCATCACTACAACTCAACAAACATATAACTTCAACCAAGAAAATGTCTCAAAACCCGAACGAACCCGGCTATTTCACAACCCTTTTAACTTCAAACCAACGATACGGGGGATCGTCAAACGCTTCTACTCTCTCGTCGCAAAATTCCCCACAACCTTCATCGCCATATGGTTCACAACCTTTCAATCCGATGGACATTTATGCTAATCAACAACTCGCGTTGTAACAAATGGGATTCGTAACTCGTTCTCAACGAATGTTGCCACCACAATTTTATAACTCGTCTCAACCATCCTCGTTCCCTACTCATCAATCACAACCCTAAGTCGAACCACAGTTTAAAGTTCCAAAAGCATGGTCACCGGCCAAAGGTAGAGGCAAGAGAACCAAGGCTGTTAAAGGAAAAAATTCATAAATTTAGACGCCGACGATGACGATGACTTGGAAGAAGTAGGTCAAACGTGTGTGAATCAGAAATGGTCCAAGACCGAAGAAAAGCTTCTTGCGGAAACTTGGATAGAATTTTCACAAGACAAAGATATGGGCAATGACAAAACCGACGAATTCTTTTGGAACGAAATTACAGAAACATTCAACGAGCAAACTTTGGATGACCATCGTTCCAAGAATATGCTTACCGGTAAATGGACGAGGATGAACGGCGACTGCAAAAAATTCAACACTATATTTAAGCATTTGAAGGTTCGAAGTGGTGAAAATGAGCATGATCAAATCAACAATGCCAAGGCGAGCTTCGAAGAACGCTTTAGTATGAGGGGTTTCACGTATGAGCATGTTTGGGAGTTTTCGAGAAATTACCCAAAATGGGATGCTGAAGATCCGTTATACATTTCTTGTCTCGAGGATATATTCGGGCCGGACGCACGACCTCGTCCCGAAAGAGGCAACAAACGAGCTGGAAAGAAACAAAAGTCGACAGATACGTTGATGCGTGGGAATTGCACCAGGCTTTACCTCTCGAGGGATCTCGAGAAGCTTACAACCCCCACCAGGCAGTGTACCTGATCGTTGTAGTATAGTATAGTGACAAGTACCGGGGGATTGATCGTTCAGCTAGGAATAGTGTCGCTAGGATTAGAAAACCTAAATACTAGTTCTAAAGGTGAGGGATGATTATTTTTGTATTTTTATATTTTTTAGAAAGCAATTAAAAATCTCGGGTTTGAAGGATTTGGGCGGAATTAGTTGCTAGTCAACTAACCCAATACTAAAGATGCAATCAAAATAAAATACTAGAAATGAAAATAAACTAAATTATACTAAGGTTGTGAGCAATAAGTGGAGAAAATGTGTTTACTTAGATTTCACTACTCCCTAGACATCTTTTACACGTTAATTACTTGTTATAGTTGCATGGATGACGGATCGTATTCCTTAATATCATTCATGGGGTGGCGCACTTAACTCCCCAATTCTATGAGCTCTTATCTCCTCCTATACCATGCCCAGCACAACCATAGGGATTATAAACAGTGGCTCATGCATTAAATACAACCAATAAAGACCTAGTGCACATCGGTTCATGTTTCTTAAGACATTCAAGCATGTTACCAATTGGAGATCTGCCAGTTTTCTTAAGCCTAACATATAAATCATTCATCCAAGATAATTATAAACAAGTAATCAACACATAATTAACATCTAGGTTTCATTAGATCCAAGCAAACACAAGATAGATCTAGCCTAGCATGATGGAATTAAGACAAGAACAAGATATAGACAACCAACACATAGACATATTGATTGAATTAAAAGAACACTTATCTCAATTACACATGAAAGGTATCAAGGGTTTGGAACCCTTGAAAAACCTGTAAAATTCGCACCAAGTTCGTACTTAGGGTTTCTCCAAAACTTCTCTCCTTTTAATGTGAAAATTAGAAAACTATATATAGGAAAAGGGGTCTGACGACGTCAAGACCAAACTTGTGACGCCGTCACCTCGCCGCCAAAACTCTTCTCAGACTGCCTTGATCTACTTTTGCCGCTGTCATGTATTATGCATTTCCAGGCTGTCATGAATTTTACTCTTGACGCCCTACTTCGTGACGCCGTCAAATCTGTACTGGATCGTCATGGAAATTTGCTCTTGACGCCGTCAAGGATTCCTTCTTGACGCCGTCACCTACTGTTCCCAGCAAGGAAAATTAAGACTTTGGCGTTTTCTTCACATTTATGCTCCAAAAACGTCCGAATTGCTTCCTTTTCCAGATTTCACTCCCAAAGTACCTAAAATCACAAAAGGAACGATTTAGGGCAATATTTGATCAAATAAAGTCAATTCCGGGCTTAAATGACCCCCTAAAAGTGGTTCATTTTTCGCCTCATCATATACCCTTACACTTGAGATTTGCTTGTCCTCAAGCAAATGCGCTTTTATTCTAGTCAAAATACAAGTTAGGGGTCATTTAACACTAATATAAAAGTAATTACAACAAATAATCGTTCCACTAAAGACCAAAGACAAGCACGGAGGTCATACACTAGCACCTCACAAATAGTGTTTAGATACTCACATCTCTCGGGTGTAATAAAGTATAAATTACAATATGAAAACGGAAGATATCACTCACTACCTGTCATAGCAAAATAGATTACCATAGGCTTGGGAAAGGATCAAACCTCCACCACATGGCGTAAGCACCTAGGATAAACTATCAAAGAGGTCTTTTAAAGGGTTGTAACGTTAGGTGTAGGGATATGAAATACACGATTTTGTTGGATAAAGGAAGTTTTTACTGGTGACGAGTTAACAATCTTGGTTAATTACATGTACAATGTGGCGTTGCTAAGCCAAGACTAGACTCGAATTAAGCTCATAAATGAAAATTAACAAAAACATAAAATGAACATAGAATGAAAAGGGATGGTAGTCCGTATGTTTTTTTCTCTTTTTTTTTTCTCTTTTTTTTTTTTTTTTTTTTTTTTTTTTTTTTTTTTTTTTTTGCATACACTTTTACCCTACCATCCAAAATAATACATCATAGGGGTTAAACGTTCCCCTTACACTTGAATCTTTACATACTTTACAATAAACTAATCTAATGACTCAAATTAAGATAATCAAAACACTTGGAGCACTTTTAAGATTAACGCACATATGGGGGTAATAAAATGATGTTCTTCCCCATTACTCCATAAATAAGTACTTTACCTATGAGTCCCAATCGTCCCAAAACAATATGTACAAGGATATGACTCGACTTAGCAACCATGTAATCAATTAGATAGTTAACTTAGGGTTTAACAAATAACAATAATGCACTAAAGATGAGTGCATACACGGAAGGCTAAGGCGATTTGGGTGTACATTTAAGTGGGGTGTAACAAATTCTTCCTTTAAGTAAAATGCTTAAAGTTAGAAACGAAAAGATAGGCTCGGAGGGGTGTACTAGGGGTTTCGTGTACTAAAAATGAGTACAACGCTAAGGGTGTGGGAAAAATTAGTTGACTTAACTAGCCAAATAATATGACTTAAATAGTCAAGTAATTATGATACGGGTTTAACATAAGGGTGATCCTAATGCCTCTTATCATGTAGTAAATCCTACTACACGAATGTAGTCTCACTAGCGGTCTCGGGATGCATCACTAACGCAAGTTCTAGAATCTAAATGCTACCAGTACACTCATAGGCACTAATAATAAATGATTTTCCTATAAAATCTAAAGGCGAACCTCACATATTTGGGTGGAAAATTTTTCTGAATATACGGTTTTGTGCTAGTCATACAATCTCCTATCCATGAGACGCTTGCTATGGCTAAAGTTTCACTCCTAAATGTTGTAAAAAAATTTAAATTTGGCGCTAAAATTACACTAACAAGTATTTCTCATAGGTTTATTACACATCTACCATTAAACAAAACAAACTCAAGCGAAAGTGCATATGTAAGGTATCATCTTTTTACCTTCCCCTTACACTTAGGATGAACATTGTCCCTAATGTTCAAGTAAAGAATGTAAAAGTGAAAAAGTAAAAAGAATGAAATCAAATACTCCCCTGATTCACTCGGTATGGATAATAAGGTGGCCAGGTTAAATCTTCCTCCAAGAAAATGAACAATCAAAGCTTCCCTTCCAGAATATAAATCATCTTCTTGTCATACATAACCTGTAAAACCTGAGAAAATAGACAAAACAACCTCGCGTAAAATCGGCGGCATCCTATATAAGTTACTAAGTCCTAGAAAACAAGATAAGATATAATGCTTGTGGAATGAAGTTTGCAGATTTCCTGGAGATTATAAAACTTAATAATTCACAAAAACCATAAGACTCCGTTAGAAAAACAAAACTGGTAAAATTTCCAGATTTTTACACTTGACGCCGTCAAGAGTTAACTCTTGACGCCATCAGAAGTGACCTGCAGAAATTCTTATGTTAAGTTTCCGGAAAATTTCTGGAAAAACTTGGTCCTACTTCCTGGAAAATCCTGCAAAACTTCATTATGACTCAATACAAGCATTTGACTCTAACAAGTACGAATATACATGTTCATTTAATATTGTGGAGAATCATGATCGGTTTGTTTCTTGAAAACATATTTGGGGTCTCCCCTTACACTTATCTTTTGCAAAAATACTTTTAGGTGGAGTTAAGACTAGGCCAAAACAACAAAGTAAAGTATTTCCACTATTTAATTGAGAAACATGATCTACCAACAATAAAAATAAAGCATGCATACGGAAGCAAACAACAAACAAACAAAATAAAATCACACAAAGCATGGGTTGCCTCCCAAGAAGCGCTTGTTTTTGTTCGAGTCACGAGCCTGACTCTTCCCTTATTTAACGGAAATAGGGGAGGTTTTCCCTACACTTAGGATTAAGTGCGGGTGGAAGTAGCGATACACACCCTTAGGGTGGAAGTATGCCACGTGAGAAAAGAGTGGTGGATGAATTATATGCTCAAAGGGGTGTGCTCTTATCATCATAACCTTAACAAATTCAATCGGGTTAATGGGTGGATTAAGATTTTCTCCTAGAAAGGGATCATTTTCAATCAACTTCGAAAGACTCCTAGTTGGGGATCCATCTTGACCTAATAAACCTGGTTTAAACCCATAATGTTTCTTATGATCAATAATAAATGGGTGATGTAAGCATGTAAGGTCATTTTCCACTCCTATATTTGCTTCCTCTCTACAAGGCTTAGAGTCCACTACCTTTACCCTAAGACTACCCGGACTATATGGTTTGATGGGTGGATCGAGACCTATTTCAATTCCTAAATTTTCATCTAAGGATGGAAGATTAGGCAACGGTTTTGGTTGAGGCTCCGGTTCATCAAAACTAGGAACTTCCCTAGAACTAAGAGTAAGGTTATCATTATAAGTATTCAAACCTATATCCTCTGGTTGTGTTTGGTTCAAGGGCTCTACCTCTATTGGGGTTCCTATAGTCTCTTCTACTTCTTCCGGGTAAGTCAAGGGAGGTGTGTGTGCCTCAAGTGATGATGGGAGTTGTGGGGTACTTTGTAGGTTTGTGTTATTTACCTCATCCTTCCTTGTGTCAAGATCACCTATATCCTCAACATGTGTTTCATTATTATCTAACCCTAACATTTTCCCAAGTATCTCACGTACTTCTTTAGGCATCTCAACTTCTATGTCCGAATCATATGGATCATCCTCAATATTCTGACTGCTATATACAAATTGCCCAAGAGATTCATCATATGTTTCTTGAGATTCATCATCATCGATCATAGGACCTAGGTCTTTTTTATCAATGTGATCATGTTCGGCTAAATCCTCCATCACATCAAGGTCACCTATGTGTTCAGCTTGTACTATGGCATTACATGACAACCACTTAGGTATCTCAACACTAATATATTCATTCCCAAACAAACTTGTTTCATGATCCTGGAAATTTATATTCAATTGACTTGTACTAACGTTTGTTGGGTTGTCTACTCTATAATAATATTGGGCACAATCTTCAATGGTATCCCATGCTTCTTCAGCACTTAATTCCCTAAAGTCCCCATTGGCAAAATCCTCAATGCGCATTTGGTCATATTGGCCAACACGATAGTAAAAGGTTCGGGTTAGGGATGCTAAAGCGAAACTATGATGAGGGAATTTTCGGAGTAAATTTCTAAAACGAGTCCATGCATCATATATGGGTTCATCTCGATATTGTTTGAAATTCGAGATGTCAATAGGGTAGAATGGCCTTTGTGGTTGGTGGTATGGTGGATTCGCGTACTCCATAATGGTGAACGGAAGAGTCAATGGAAATTACAAACAAACACACAAAGAAAAAAGATAGACTAAAGAAACCTAAAAATAAAAATAAAATCTTACTAGAAAGGAATTTAGCAAGTAGACCTAATAAAAAGAGATTCTAACCTAGACAATAACTATTTCCCCGGGCTGCGGCGCCAAAAACTTGATAGCGCCGCACTCTTTTGCGAAAGTTGAGGAATAAATGTAAAGATAGACAATCCCCGGCAGCGGCGCCAAAAACTTGATGCGTGGGAATTGCACCAGGCTTTACCTCTCGAGGGATCTCGAGAAGCTTACAACCCCCACCAGGCAGTGTACCTGATCGTTGTAGTATAGTATAGTGACAAGTACCGGGGAATTGATCGTTCAGCTAGGAATAGTGTCGCTAGGATTAGAAAACCTAAATACTAGTTCAAAAGGTGAGGGATGATTATTTTTGTATTTTTATATTTTTTAGAAAGCAATTAAAAATCTCGGGTTTGAAGGATTTGGGCGGAATTAGTTGCTAGTCAACTAACCCAATACTAAAGATGCAATCAAAATAAAATACTAGAAATGAAAATAAACTAAATTATACTAAGGTTGTGAGCAATAAGTGGAGAAAATGTGTTTACTTAGATTTCACTACTCCCTAGACATCTTTTACACGTTAATTACTTGTTATAGTTGCATGGATGACGGATCGTATTCCTTAATATCATTCATGGGGTGGCGCACTTAACTCCCCAATTCTATGAGCTCTTATCTCCTCCTATACCATGCCCAGCACAACCATAGGGATTATAAACAGTGGCTCATGCATTAAATACAACCAATAAAGACCTAGTGCACATCGGTTCATGTTTCTTAAGACGTTCAAGCATGTTACCAATTGGAGATCTGCCAGTTTCTTAAGCCTAACATATAAATCATTCATCCAAGACAATTATAAACAAGTAATCAACACATAATTAACATCTAGGTTTCATTAGTCCAAGCAAACACAAGATAGATCTAGCCTAACATGATGAAATTAAGACAAGAACAAGATATAGACAACCAACACATAGACATATTGATTGAATTAAAAGAACACTTATCTCAATTACACATGAAAGGTATCAAGGGTTTGGAACCCTTGAAAAACCTGTAAAATTCGCACCAAGTTCGTACTTAGGGTTTCTCCAAAATTTCTCTCCTTTTAATGTGAAAATTAGAAAACTATATATAGGAAAAGGGGTCTGATGGCGTCAAGACCAAACTTGTGACGCCGTCACCTCGCCGCCAAAACTCTTCTCGGACTGCCTTGATCTACTTTTGACGCCGTCATGTATTATGCATTTCCAGACAGTCATGAATTTTACTCTTGACGCCCTACTTCATGAAGCCGTCAAATCTGTACTGGATCGTCATGGAAATTTGCTCTTGACGCCATCAAGGATTCCTTCTTGACGCCGTCACCTATTGTTCCCAGCAAGGAAAATTAAGACTTTGGCGTTTTCTTCACTTTTATGCTCCAAAAACGTCCGAATTGCATCTTTTTCCAGATTTCACTCCCAAAGTAGCTAAAATCACAAAAGGAATGATTTAGGGCAATATTTGATCAAATAAAGTCAATTCCGGGCTTAAATGACCCCCTAAAAGTGGTTCATTTTTCGCCTCATCATACGTCAAGCGCGGCGAGCTCCGGTGGTAGTTAAATGAGTACTTTTTCGGGACAATTATCCGAAAAGTATACGCAAGTAAAAGACGCTCAAATGGCTTGTTACGAGGCGAGGAGGAAGAGGGAAGAAAGGGCCTTGGAAATGCAGATGCTCATGTTAGATCCCAGCTTGGTTACTGAGCCGGTCAGAGCCGAAATCATTCGAAGGAGACAAGCAAAGATAACGAAGAAATACCAAAATATCGATGAGGATGCCGATGAATAAAATGTTTAATATGCATTTAGTGTTGTTTTTTATATTTTCGTATTGTTTTTTTCAAGTTTTGTATCGTTTTTTTTTTCTTTTCGTGTCTTTTTTTTCGTATTGTAACTTTTTAATTTGATGAAATAAAATTAGTATGGTGTGGTATTTTTAATTATTGTGAAATGAATTTAATTTATTTAGTGAAATGAATAAAAAATAAAGTTGTAAGTGGTGGGCTCTAAATTAGTAAGTTAAGGTTAGTTGCGAGTGAGGAGGATGTTAGTTTTGAAGAGGTGTTGGGGTGATATGGCACCCGTGGGCCCCAAATGAGGAGATGAAGCTAGCCATGACACCTTTGGCTCTAAAAACCACTTAAGTTTCAAATTAGTTCACTAAAGCCGCTCAAAGTTTTTTCAACTTCAAAAACCACTCAATTCTATATCGTCCAACTTTAGTGACTTTTATATGGAAATTGGTAAAAAAAATTATCTTTTAGAGTTGTCATTAAAGTGTTTAGACATGAATCAAACACTTATACTTTGAATAATAACTAGTCCCCTTAATTTAACTTCTCCAAACTAATTTTATATACTACAAATTAATATCAAAATTAAAGAGTTTATGATCCTTTTATTAAATAAATGTTCAAAATTTCCACAATCTTAGAACAATATTTAAACTTGAATGATTTATGTTGTGCAAATAAAGTTTGAATGACTTTAGAGAAACAATAATAAAATTTGAGTGGTTTTTGTAACCAAAACAAAGTTTGAATGACATTAATGGAACAATATTGAAACTTGATTATTATTTCATGAATTTAACAAAATAAATAAATAAATAAAGTTACCATATATAAAAGTTCTATATAACGCCCATAGTTTCTTGATTATATTTACACTAGTTTTTTAGTCATGTGCACGCACAATATTTTGACATAAGTCAAATTTAGTGAATATTTGTGCTTATATTAATAAAGCTTTGTGGCGGTGCTAAGCACGGGAGCATGAAAACAATCATAATAACACTTTGTGATGATAAGCATTAAATTTGACTATAAAAACACACCAAAAAATTACTTTTAGTTTACTAAAATTACAACTTAATTTTGCAATTTAAATATGAAAGATGATATATATGACTAATACTACTATAGAAATATTAGCCTTTGTACATTTTTACTTTTGTCATGCCAAAGATTTTTACTTTTTGTAAGATTTAGTTTTCTCATGTCTTGTATATGTCCAATAAATAAAGTTTTAAGCTATATTCAGATAGTTTTGTGATTTTATTCAAAAGCAACTTTATACTTTAACATTGACGTTTTGTTGTTATTATAAAGTATTATATGCATTATTTTTTGGGTAAAAAAAAATGCTTGCTGTCATAAACCTATACCTTTCTTAATCTTTTGAGAATTTATTTTTTTTATAAAAAAATCAAAAATTTGTATTGAAATAAATTTTTAAATGTAATCAAACCTAAGACCAAGTGTAATAAGAAGCCCTAAAACAGCATTTATCACTGCTACATGAGTGCGACCTCATTCGCCACCACCGCCATTGTGACAATGAGGGTGCAGGAGTATCTATAGGCAGGGGCGGAGCCAGGATATTTTTTGAGATGGGGCAAAATAAATATTTTTATGGCAAGCCGAAAAAGAAACAAATTTGTGTATGAGTGTCGCCAAGAAAGACTTTTGTCCAAACTAATAAGTAAACTAAATACGTTAAATCAAACAAAAAATCTTACATTGCTTGACGATAAAAATGATATCCCAACTGGATGTTACAAACAAAAATACCATTGTCTTTTAGTGATTTAGTGAAAAACAATGCTTACATATCAATAAAACTATAAGTTTTAAACAAATAGCAATTATCACATAAATATGTGACCAATATTTCAAACAAATTATGTCAAACATTTTATAAGTTTTATACACTTTGTGAGAAAATAGTTTGTACTCATCTGCTTATACTAAAACTTAAATTCATATCAAATCCCGTAGTTATACTATTATATTTTTATCACTCGTGCCATTTGTTTTCAATTTGAACAAAGAGAAAGGGAAATAAATGTTAAAAGTAAATAAGAAAATAACTAAAGCATATAGAGTAATATATTAAATGAAGAGTAAACTGCAGAAATCATCCATGTGGTTTATAGTTTTTAGCACATATCATCCTATCTTAAAAAGGTTTAAAAGCGGACAAAAATGGACAAAAACGTATGAAAAACATATAAATACGGACGAAAACGTATGAAAATAGATGAAAACGTATAAAAACGGATGAAAACTTATAAAAACGTTAGAAAGTGTATAAAAACATAAAGAACGGACAAAATTGTAAGAAAACGTTTTAAAATAGACGAAAACGTATAAAAACAGATAAAAACGTATAAACAACAACAACAACAACAATAGGTTTTATTTATTTTTTAGTAAAACTGCAAAAATCATCCATATGGTTTATATTTTGGCACTAATCATCCCTCACGTGATATGCACGTGGTTTATTTAACAGGTAAAATTTACGACATTAATGCTCAGGGATGATTAGCGGCGATAGTTTATGGACTTAGTGAAGATTAATGCCAAATGTTTGAGATAGAGATGACATGTGCTAAAAACTATAAACCACAAGGATGATTTTTGCAGTTTACTCTAAATCAATAACTTTTCCAATTTCCATTCATTGTACATGACTAATGACATGTGAATAGAGAGAAAATAACATCATCTTCATTCGTTATATCTCATGGCTTTTTTTCCTACCGTCAAACAAGAACTTTTCCGATAAGATTATTTTTTTTCCATTTCTATGTTTTTCCGATTCCATCATGAATGTTCAACTTTCCAGACTTTATTTCGTTTACTTGTATGGGGGCAAAAGGATGAAAAACATGAGAATTCGTATATGGAGAAAGTTCCATGATACGAGAAAGATTTTGCTCACCAAACATAAGATTGAGGAGCCTATCTTGCAATAGGCCCTTTCTTTCTAATACTGTGAGTTCAAAATATTCCATATCCAAGATGTTCCTATAATGGGGAACATTGAGAGCTTGATCAATGTGATCGCGAACAAGCCCCTCATACTCCCCAGGATTATTCTGGGGATGAAGGTTGTAGTAATCACGGCTCTGGAGACTTCGTATGCGAGCATAAATCTCAGCTTCGTTCTCACGTCTGCGATTTTAGCTCTCAACATAGCCAATGATTCACTACTCGAGGAAGACTCCAAAGCCGGAAGACTTTTCGCATTTCCACTTTCACTCGATTCGGAAGAGACTTGCCAAATTAAAGCGCTTTTCATTCCTGCCAGCAGAGCAAAAAAAAAAAAAAAAAAAAGATCTAGCTAAAGTACAGAACAAGCAAATGAGAATGAGAATTACGAAGAAAAGAACTCTTCTTTCTCTTCGAAACTCTCATTTGATTATGAAAAATTACACTACACGGAAAGTTTGGAGGGGGCACTTGTCCACCGTGCCCCCTCCGTAGCTCCGCCTCTGTCTATAGGCCTCTTTGATTTAGATTAAATTACATAGATCGTTGAGGTGGTTTGTCCAAATTGCATATGGAAGTCCTTAAATTTATTTTATTACATAAATCGTCCTTATGGTGTGATTTAAATTGAGTATGGGTCCCAAACTTTAAATACATATAGTCTTTGTTTGGATGGCCGTTAAGTTGTTTCTTCAACTTACCCCATCTGCCATACACATCCATCTTCGATTATGGCACAATCGCATCCACTGGTTCTTGCACAACCACACACCACCTTTCCCTCATGATTTTATGTAAAATGAGGCTTTGTGTCCGCAATCACAGTTTCTGGCTGCACCAAACCTGAATATGTTTTGTTAGGATTAAGAAAAAGGTTCGGTCACCCCATGTATTTACATACTTAGCATAGCTCTAAGTTTTGTATATATTATATTAGATATAGTCACACCATGGAGGATGGACGGGTCTTTACCCACTGTACACCTGATCCACAGCCCGTAGGAGGGCGTATATTGTAAGTGTATATATACCACTTCCCACACAAAGGAAGGGTTGGTTATTAATTTCAATACACACACACACAATTGTATTTTCTCTCACTAAGAACTTCCCACCTCTATCTCTCTCTACCTCTAACTTTTGCCATGGATTTCATCTTGTTCTTCCATCATACAAGACCACCCGAATCACCACAATGATCAACATGTATCGATCCTACAATTGGCATCAGAGCAAGGTTGTTACTTGGTTGATTTTTGTGGTTCATACACTTGTGTTGAGGCTGTTTTACCATAATTTCTTTTCTTTACTGGTCTAAATGTTCTATCATATGCTTATGGTTAACTGTCCTTGAACATGAGTTTACATGCATCAATATGGTCAAGAAGTCCAGACTTTAACTTGTTTTTGGCATAACTGTTCTAACTGGTTTTAATGTCCATTATAAGTATTGTGTACAACTCATTTTTGTGACTGTTTTGTACCATCCGTGAATGTTGTGGTCGAAATCTGGTCATTTGATAATTGGGTGTTCTTGGTAGCGGTTAGCTACCTGTGGCTAATTAGTGTTAGCAATTTGTCTCATTTTTGGTTGCTATTTGGCGTTTAACCTTAAAAGGCAAAGAAGACAAAACACTCGAAAGTGACAGTCCTGTCCTATTAGTAGCGGTTAGCTAGGGTAGCGATTTCCTCATGTTAGAGGTTTCCTCAATGTAGCGGTTAGCTCTTTGAAGAAAAATTAACAAGAAAATCCAAAAGGCATGCTACCAAAAATTTTTTATGTCTAGCGGTTAGTCCACAAAATGAATAGAAAGATGAAGAAGATGTGAAGACTGCTAAACCATTAACCAATTGATGAGGCGAAAAATGACCCGTTTTTAGGGGGTCATTTAAGCCCGGATTCGTGATTATTTGATCAAATATTGCCCTAAATCGTTCCTTTTGTCATTTTAGGTACTTTTGGAGAGAAATCTGAAAAAGGAAGCATTTTGGACATTTTTGGAGCATAAAAGTGAAGAAAACGGCAAAGTCTTAATTTTCCTTGTTGAGAACAGTACCTGACGGCGTCACAACTTCCTTAATGACGGCGTCAAGAGTAACAAAAGAGGTGGATGTCAGAAATACACGTGACGATCCAGAGGATTTTTAACTATAGGACCAAACGGCGTCACCAAGTCAGTCAGGGTCAAAACACAAGTGACGGCCCAGAAGAAATTTACACATGACGGCGTCAAAATCGGATCTAGGCAATACGATTTCTATTATGGCGGTGATTTGACGGCATCACAACCCAATACAAGACGCCGTCACCCATTGTAATCTATATATAGTTTTCCAAATTTCATTCATTAGTGTGTAACTTTGAGTGGGCAACTTTAAGGGAAAAACCCTAAGTCAAATTTTCCAGCTTTTTCAAGGGTTTCAACCCATTGAATCTTTCATGTTCATTTAGAGATAAGTACTCTTTCAAATCAATCAATATGTCTATGTGTTGTTTGATTATATCTTACACTTGTCTTCTATTTAACATGCTTGGCTAGATTTCCTTTGTGTTTGCTTAGATGTAGTGAAACGTAGATGTTAATTATGGGTTGATTGTTTGTTTATAGTTGTTACGGATGATTGTATGCAATGTTAGGCTTAAGAAAACTGGCATACTTCCATTGGTAACTTGCTTGAACGTCTTAAGAAACATGATCGGAGGTGTACTACGATATTTGATTGTATTTAATGCGTAGGAGAATTCTAATGATCCCATGTTAGGAGCTTCTAACGGCTCAACATAGGAGTGAAGTAGGATCCTATAGAGTTAGAGAATATTGTACACGGCCCTACGACTAGTATTAAGGAATATGACCCGTCATCCATGCAATTGTAATAAACTATCAACCTGTAAAAGATATCTAGGGAGTAATGAAATCTAAGTAAACACAACTTTTCTCATCATTATTTACACCACACTAGTATATTAGTTTCATTTTCATTTCTTTATTTTATTTTGATTGCATTTGTAGTTATTTGGGTTAGTTGGCTAGCAACTAATTCCGCCCACTCCTTCAAAACCTGATATTTTACTTGCTTTTATAAAATATAAAAATACAAAAAGAATCATCCCTCACCTCTAGACCTAGTTTAGTAGACTTTCTAATCCTAGCGACACTATTCCTGAGTTGAACGATCAATCCCCCGGTACTTGTCACTATACTATACTACAACGATCAGGTACACTGCCTGATGGGGGTTGTAAGCTTCTCGAGATCCCTTGAGAGGTAAAACCTGGTGCGATTCCCACACATCAAGTTTTTGGCACCGCAACCCGGGGAATAGTTATTGTCTAGGTTAGGATTTCTTTTTATTAGGTCTACTTGCTAGATTCCTTTCTAGTAAGATTTTATTTTTATTTTTAGGTTTTCTTTAGTCTATCTTACTTCTTAGTGTCTTTGTTCGTAACCATTACCATCCGCCATCATGGAAGGTGGTAACATCTTTGAACTCATCAACCCACTACAACAAAACTACCCACAAAACCCACCACTACCAAACCCACCTCCTAGGCCCCGAACTTTAGGAGAGTATTCCCGTCCTAGCCACCAAGGCTATCGAAACACTATTGAGCTCACTCAAGAAGCCAATGTTTCCCCCTTGCGATCCGACACCATCCAGTTGGTGTAAAGCGGATGTGCATTCCATGGACTTCGTTCCGAAGATCCTAATCAACATCTCAAGGATTTCCTTAAAATCGTAGATTCTATATACCTTGATGTTACAACTAGAGAGTCAACCCGATTACGCCTATTTCAATTCTCTCTACGTGATCAAGCTAGTCAATGGCTTGAACGTTTACCCGCGGGATCCATCACCTCATGGGATGATCTCACCACTCGTTTCCTTGCTCAATTTTTCCCACCGGGGAGAACTATCAAGCTTAGAAATGATATCTTGATGTTCCAACAACGTCAAGATGAAACCTTCTATGAAGCATAGACTCGATACAAGGACTTACTCCAAAAATTCCCTCATAATGGCATAGAACCATGGCTCCAAACTCAAATCTTTTACGATAAAGTTAATTATCAAACGAGAAGGGCCATAGATTACGCTGCCAATGGTAGACTAAAAGACTTAGCATTGATAAATGTTGGGAAGTTATTGAGGGGTTAGTACGATACGAAGAAGAAGCATGGGAGGATCTGATGTTTTCAAGAGAAGGAAATCTAGATTACGTAAACGCTACCCAAGAACGATTATTGGAAAATATCGAGAGGCATGTTAAGGAATTGATGAGGGCTGAAATGCCTGCAGCTAAAACCACAATGAGTCCTGTTAGACATGTGAGTGCAATTAGCAAATACAATCTTCCTGAACGTTCACGACAAGAGGAGTTTGAAGGGATAATGATAACCTTCATGAATAATCAGGAGAAACAAATTCAGTACTTAGAAACTTGCATGGAAAGCACTCGTAATGCTTTCATGGACTTAGCTGATGAATTCATATCAAGAATTAAGGAGAAGATTAGGGAAAAATCCACACCGAGGAAAATCGAAAAAATCTTTGAACTCCCAACCTCTTTGGTGTATGACGGAGAGGATGATGGAAAACCCTCGCCAAGTGCTCTACCTTCAATTACCCCTTACTTCTATAAGCGTCCTCAGGAAGAAAAGAACTTGCAATTTCACAACATCTTTGTGGGAAGTTTGCAAGTCACGCTCCCTAATTTGCATAAGAAACGTTCCTCTGGTTTTAAACCTGGAGTGAAAAGGGTGCACCTGAAAAACACTTCAGCCTCGGAAACCTCTATGGAACAACCCCTTCCCGTACCCACCAATTATCAATATGAAGATCACGACCTAAGTGGGATTCTGACCAGCCCTATTCATAACCACACCTCACTTCGTGACAGTAACAAAATGTTTGACCCTGGTGGACTCCACTGACGGGAATGGCTACTCGTGGTTTATACCTTTGATTAGCTATTGACAATAGTGCAGGGACTGAATTTGAAATTGTCACAAAGTATTCAAGAAACGGGTATCTGACGGCGTCAGAATTTACTCTTGATGTCGTCACCTCGCATTCTCAGCAATATTAACCCTATTTCCATCACTTTCAACACATACCCCACAAACTATACCCAAGTTCTACTCCACCTCCGAATCTTCAAGGTCAAATCCGACATCTTTCGTGACCGATTTCCACGTAGTAAGTAACTTTTCTTCATCCTTTTTCGTTCAATTATCCTTAGGACCTACTAATTTTGAAAACCCCCATCATCCGAAACCCTAACATTGATCCATTCTCAGAACTCATAATGCCCTTCCTTGGGTGTTTTGTAATCATGATTTAAGCATTAGGTAGTTGTGGTTGATATGAATCATGAGTCAATTGCGGAAAAAATTTTCACACCATGGATTTTTTTGATCCCCCACCCATGTTTTCTGCAAAAAGGGGTGTTTGGGTCATGGATTTAGAGTTTGAAAATTAATTTTTCCCTCGTAATTACAAGGTTTAATTTTTGTTGGGTCTGACGGCGTCAAGTTCTATTGCCCGACGGCGTCAGATGGGTCTGACAGCATAACTCCATAAAACTCTTATTCTAACCACTTCTGTTCCGTTCCATCTTTTTCCAGGAAAATGAGCAAGCGCACCCGACAACACCGAGGGAGTTCATCAAGGTCCCAACATGTAAACTTTGGTGACATGGTTCATAGTTGGGGTGTGTTTGATAATGACGCGTCTACAACCAAATACGCGAAACTACTCTATCACCATATCGATGCAGGGGCAGTGATTGATTGGGACTTTTTGAAGGCCCGGGGCCTTGAGAATAATTTCCTTGGAAGGATCCAAACTGATGCATTTACGGGTCCTCAATGGGAAAGGTTGTTTAGGATGAGGGAAACGGTTTATAGTGAATTGGTGAGAGAGTTCTTTGCGACTTTTCACTTCGATTTGGCTGAGGCTAGGACAGATATGGGAGGTACCACCATTTATTTTAGGCTGGGGGAGAGCTTAGGTCGTGCTCGGTTACTGAGTTTGGGTGGAGATTAGGCTTGTATACTCGGGAGGAGGCTATTCAGGGTGGTTTTATGCAGAGGCTGTTAGGTGGAGAGACAATGAGGAATGAATTGAGGCGTTCCATGTTCTGGCCAAATATTGGGAATGGGGTATACACCTCGACCATTGGAGCGGCCTCCATTAGGGACCCTATGATCAGGTTAGCCCACAGATGCATCACCTATAGTTTGTCGGGGTGCCATGGAACTACTCACCGTGTCACTGCTTCAGACCTTTACACCATGTTTTTAGCGGATGTGTATTGTAACATCCCATTCTGGGTAGCGAGTTATCTGAAAACTAGTGTGGGGTAGAGGGATAGTGACAAGGTATATGGGATCCTTGTGCCAGAGAGTATGGGGTACCTGAGCAACTGTGGAACATGTAGGGTGGTGAGGGCCAAGTCCCTCAAGCAGATGAGTATTATGATGGAGTTGGGGGATGGGTCCTTTACTTGGTATATTGTGGGAGGACCGGCGGCTGCTCAGGATGATGAGGATGATGATGAGGGTATACCCCAGCAGCCTCATTATGGGGACTATGAGGTTGGCTCTGCTGACTACTACCGGCACATGGGTCGGGGAGATTGGCAGGCACATCAAGGGGCGTGGATAGGTCAGGTGGATGCATGGCGAGCCACCACTGACCAGAGATTTGACTGGATGTATGATCACACAATCAGCCAGATGCAGCATCTTTCTACCCGTGATCACATTGAGCCTCAGTTGCAGATCGACCCATTCCTTGGACGCGAGATGGACTACCCTCCCTACGGGTACACCGGGCACCTCCCTCCTGGCTATGATTACCGCTATGGTTCCCCTCCCTAGTGATTTGTCATGATATTTGTGATCTTTGGACAATTTATTAATGGTTGTACGATCTAAAACAATTTATCTTGTAATAATTTAGGATGTGGCCTCTGTTGGCCTTGGATACTTTTTATTTATTTTGGTTATTATGCATGTAGGATTTTAATTTCATGGTTGTTTAATTTTTCATTTTTTATCTGTGTGATTTTTATTTGTTTGATTGTTATTTGCTTCCGTATGCATGCTTTATTTTTATTGTTAGTAGATCATGTTTCAAACTAAAATTGTGAAAATGCTTTATTTTTTTTGTTTAACTTCGTCTTAACTTTATATAAAGGTATTTTGCAAAAGCTAAG
>JARVZY010010279.1:0-42984 GCA_030686995.1 Artemisia argyi | reverse complement strand
ACACTTATTCACACTTTTGGCCACTTTATGCTAAATTGTATGTGACCAAATACCCAAAAGAAACATGATATGTGTGACTAAATGGTACAAAAGGCCACACAAACATACAATTCATGTGGCCATTGGATGACCAATAGTCACACAAAACACACATTTCTTCACTTTAAACACCATATGGTCACACTTATTCACACTTTTGGCCACTTTATGCTTGATTGTATGTGACTAAATACCCAAAACAAACATGATATGTGTGACTAAATGGTACAAAAGGCCACACAAACATACAATTCATGTGGCCATTGGCTTATCAATAGTCACACAAAACACAAATTTCTTCACTTTAAACACCATATGGTCACACTTATTCACACTTTTGGCAACTTTATGCTTAATTGTATGTGACTAAATACCCAAAAGAAAAATGCTTTGTGTGACTAAATGGTACAAAAGGCCACACAAACATACAATTCATGTGGCCATTGGATGATCAATAGTCACACAAAACACAAATTTCTTCACTTTAAACACCATATGGTCACACTTATTCACACTTTTGGCCACTTTATGCTTAATTGTATGTGACTAAATACCCAAAAGAAACATGATATGTGTGACTAAATGGTACAAAAGGCCACACAAACATACAATTCATGTGGCCATTGGAT
Source organism: Artemisia argyi (assembly GCA_030686995.1). Lineage (NCBI taxonomy): Eukaryota > Viridiplantae > Streptophyta > Magnoliopsida > Asterales > Asteraceae > Artemisia > Artemisia argyi. The sequence goes on along the minus strand of JARVZY010010279.1, from coordinate 42,316 downwards.
GACCAATAGTCACACAAAACACACATTTCTTCACTTTAAACACCATATGGTCACACTTATTCACACTTTTGGCCACTTTATGATTTATTGTATGTGACTAAATACCCAAAAGAAAAATGCTTTGTGTGACTAAATGTAACAAAAGGCCACACAAAAATAAAATTCATGTGGCCATTGGATGATCAATAGACACACAAACCACACATTTCTTCACTTTAAAGAACATATGGTCACACTTATTCACATTTTTTGCCACTTTATGTTTAATTGTATGTGACTAAATACCCAAAAGAAACATGAGTTGTGTGACTAAATGGTACAAAAGGCCACACGAAAACCAAATTTATGTGGCAATTGGATGATCTATAGTCACACAAACCATACATTTCTTCACTTTCAACACCATATGGTCACACTTATTAACACTTTTGGCCACTTTATGGTTAATTGTATGTGACTAAATATACAAAAAAAAAAATGCTTCGTGTGACTATAAGAGCTTTTTGTCACACAAAGCTGATTAATCCAACTAAAATTGTACCTATTTAGTCACACATTTTAACGTTTTGGTTACTCTTTTTTAAGTGAGACTAAAAAGAACCAAAACATGTGACCGTAGGTACCCTATGGTCACACGACCTTTAGTCACACATACGAAAAAAACCATGTGTGACTATATGTATATCGTCACACATATTTGGTGTAACCAATTCCAGTTTTTGGCCTAGTGAAATAAGTAAGAGATGGAAAGATCGAACCGCGAGACAAGAGATTTATAGTGGTTCGGCTACAAGGACACCTTCCTTGCCCTACTCCACTCCCCGAGCACCTAACTCAAGAATTTTCTTCACTATATCAACAAGCTCCCTTATGGCGGAGAAAACCTTACACACCAATTTACACACCAATTTTCACACCACAACTTCTTCACACCTAAGTCACAACTTCTTCAAATCAATCTACTTCACAACTAACTACTCCACACCTATCTTCTTCACACCAATCTAGTTCCTAACTTTTCTTCTTCACACCAAGCTACTAACTAATCATACAATCTATATATCTAGCACAACTATCTACAATCAAATATTCACAACAATCTTCACAAAGAATAATGTAAATAATCTTGATGATGCACTAACAACTTGGATGTGGAGATCACAACAAGTTGTAATATTTCTCGTCTTGTGGGATAGAAGTATTCTTCTCTTGCACTTGAGAGGATGAAGTTTGAATCACTTTGAAACAAAAAATTATACACTTATGATCAAAGGATGAGAGAATAGAAATATGGATCTAGATCAGAAAGTTTAGAAGTGCAAAAGGTGAGAAAATTCTGAGGAGTGAACCAGTATTTATAGGGGAGAAAAATACTGTTCTGGAGCGTGGCCGGTCCTCTTAATTAATGGCCGGTCCCCTTAATGATTAAGGGGGCCGCCTAAGGAATTAAGGGGGCCGCCCCTTCAGAACGTTGGTTTTTCTTGTCTTTTAGTGGGGAATATTTTTCTGGATAAAATTTGCCATTTTTGGTTGGAAATTTGAAATCATATATTTATAATGAATTAAACATATTCTTTTAATTCCAAAAGTAATTTTGTAAAAGATATAAGATGTTTAAAACATTTTATAAAAATTCTAGTGATTAGAAAAATTTCCTTTGATCATGAAATGCAATAAACCCTTTGTTTATTCATACCTTAAGTGATATGGAAGCAAAGACAAATATTAAGCACTAAATTCTTGTTTACGTCATAAGTTTTAGATTAATGAGTTTATGCTTTGTAATTATCAAAACATAGAGACATTGTTAATATGCTAACAATGTTTTAAGACATTATTTATGTCAACAATGACCAAATATAGGCTCTGGTAAATAGACACCTATTTTATTCAATGATTGTCCCTGGCTCTTGTTTATCGTCATTGCGTAGCAAAGTCTGATCAGAAACTGTTTTCTTTTAAAGATGAAGGGCAGTTTTTTGTCCTTTTCAATTAGCAAAATACGTGGAATGAATACTTTCTCGGACATTCTAGTACCTGTCACAATCCTTGCTTCTATAATCTTTGTAAGCATCTGTGTAACTATCATTCTTGTACCGTTACATAATCCTCCTGCTAAATTAAGGTTTCTTAGTAGCATTATCGGAGCGCCTACTTTGAGGATTAGATTATGTGGAGGTTGGAACACCCCCTAATTCGTGATGTGGCAGCGGAATAATAATTAGGGTATTACGTTGAGGATCGAAGTCATAATGATAGAAAACGGATCGAAAGAGACGTTTTGAAAACATAATTTCATTATTATAGATTCAAATACAAAAGGTCACATCAGAGTATTATAATACTAGAAGTCTTGATGTTTTAAACTGAATTAAACATCTTTATTTTACATCATTATTTAAGGAAAGTAGATAAGTTTTGATAATTTTGCCCGTTCCATGCTTGCTTCCTCCGCTAATTACCTGAAATAACATGTTTAAAAGTCAACAAAAATGTTGAGTGATATCATAGAGTTTGAAATTTAGTAATCAGTTTGATGCACAAGTAAGATTGTATTAGGAATACAATCAGTTGAAAAATTGATATTGCAGTATATATATTGCTCTAAGTCTCATGACACGCAAAACGATAACAAATACCGTAAAAACGGAGGTGATTATCAAATCAATGATAATATTGCCCTCATGTAATAGATGATTTGCCAATTCCTATTTTTACTCAAATATAATATATCGCGACTAATACGACTAACCACATGCATATGGCATTCCGTCAAGTATTAATGGGATAGGCTATCAAACCTTAAATAGATCTATTCATTATATTCGCGTTCACATAAAAGTGATTAATGGCTCATGATAAAGGGTCTTGTGGCAATAGGTAACTTAGGCATATATCAAGTCAGGTAGCATATAGAAAATTACTTGTGATCTGTTTATAACATGTATCCCTCTCACGGAGTTTTAAAATAAGTAAATGTGAGGCTATCACTCACCTTACTTGATACTGAAATGAAGAAAAGTAAAGTCGGACGAAATTATGATAACGGCTTCAATATACAACCTGATAAATAAATTTATCTGAGAATTTGACCAAATACTATTTGGATATTACGAAACGAATAACGAATAATAAATATTCGTCATAATGAATAGATGATATGCAAATGAAATTCTTATGTTAATAAATGATATGAAAAAATACGTTATTTAAATTATTCCCCGAAGTTTTACCTTTTTAACCATAAGTAATAGTATCTATTTTGAAATATCGTTATATATATTATTAACGTTAAGTTATATAATATATAAATAAAAATGAAAGTTTATATGCATATGACGTGATCAAGTTTACAAAAATAGAAAAATAACTAAGAATGTCAAATAGAATATGTTTAGTCCTTGTCCTTTTCCAATTTTACAATTTTTACCCTAACGATGTTAGCGTTACACCGTTAGTCCTTTTTATATAAAATTTATAATTATAGTCCTCTAATTGTCCAATAATCCATCCTAAGCTTGGAATATTAAATATTATCAAATTCTACCCTTATGATTCTGTTTTTACTGTTTCAGTCCTTAGTTTTCATTATTGACAGTTTTAGTCCTTCTAGGTGTCGTCGCATTACATTTTTAGTCCAAAGTTACAAAAATGATGAGAAAAATTATATAAAAATTTTCGAGGCTTATTTAGTTAATTTAAAGTTTATTTCAACAGCTTATTTGATAAAAATAGCTTATTTTCAATAAATGGGCCTTTAACGAGCCAAAATCAAAGTCCAATAACGTTTTAAAATCCGTACATCGTGAGACGAGTTGAGCTCATCAAAAATGTCATTTTTCATGTTCTATTTTCATATCAAAAGATTTAGATAAGCTAGCTTATTTGATGTGCTTATTTTCAGCTTATTGGGCTTTTAGGTCCAAGTCATTAAAATGGTTAGTTTTCAAAGGGTTGTACGTGCAATTCACTTTGGTAAATTTTAAGTGTCGAGACTAACTTATTTCTACATGTTTTATATACGAAATTGTTTGCTAGCTAGGTGGTCTAATAGATCGTGTAAAAATATGGTAGGCATGTTACGTAAGATTTAAAGATATACGATGGTTCCTTGGATCACATGGCACGTTTTATTTATATGTAAAAGACTTCGAATATTTTTAGGTGTTATGTCCGATTAAGTAAGTTTCCAAAATATGCTCGTTATGCATGAAAAGTAAAACTAAGTGCGAAATATGTGTGCTATGTGACTCCTAGGCCTTCCAAGATAGAGGCTAGTCACGTTCGTGATTCTACATGCTTGTATGTCGTATAAAAATATATGAAACTATATACACTCGACATAACTTATAACATGATGCATGAAACATATTAGACGTGTAACTTGAAATCACAAGGGATCAAAATAACTTACTACACCTCTAGGGTGGTTGAGAATCGAGAATGGAAGAAGGAAACACAAGAACTAGGCACGTACGATTTTTATCCAAGTAATAAACGTATATATTAAACCCGGTTCTACTTTCTTGCTTCCAAACTTGCGTATGATTATTTCTGGACTTTCAGAGGTGAGTTTTAGGAAGCAATGAAGTTTATTATGTGTATGGTGAATGAGAGAAACGAGTGAATGAGCATGGGGTACATATAGAACAAATTTTATAACACGCATGGTGTAATAATTTTCAAGGAAACCATATACACTATACATGTCAGTAAATATAGAGTTCTAGGTTGAATTTCTTACATCCTATGACTTTAACAAGGTGTTGTGAGAGCTAGAAATGAGGTGCATGTCTTTGTGATTCATATAGATGTCAACTACCATATATATTTGTACATGATTTGAGAAATCGTGTATCACTTGGTTATAGCTGATCATACTTGACATTTAAACATGAAATCATGTTAGAAATGTTATTAGGAACTCTTAGAAACAAACGGGAAACAAAATGGTTACGTATTGAATTATTTAGGTGTCGATTTGGTTGCTTTTGGTTAAACACTTTGCCCTCCAAAAACGTATCAATACTCGTCTTATGGATCTGAGATTGAACACACTAATAGTTGGCTAGGTGAGAAACGAGGTGGTGAAATAATATATAAGTGTCGTGTGCAAGATTTGAGAATACGAGTGTCATTTTGTAGCATGATACAAATCGATATACATGAAATATTAAAACTAAAAATGGGCTTGAATCTTGGGCTGATGAATAGTAAACTTCGATTGGGCTGAAATGATTAAGGGTCAGTTTAGTATTAATGTAGAATTAGGAAATTTAATTTAGGATTAGTGAATTATTTGTGTATCGTTAAACGTGTCAAGAACTGGTTCCGTCATTTCATGAATTACATTATATCGTGATAACGACTAATTAGTATAATAAGAAAAATTTCAAATTTTTCTGAAATAATGGGAATCAGTAACGGTAACAAAGGATTATTATTTATTAACGATATAATTACAAGGAATTTTTACAAGGTTCTACAGAGGTAAGCCTGGAAATATAAGCGTATTCAGATACTCTGTAGGATAAAGCAATTCTGTAGCACCACCATCTTTTGTTTTAGGCAAAGCTTCATCATTGCTTAGGGATCAAATGGTTGCTTTCTCTTTTTAGCACTTCAGGATCGTAATTTCTTTCTTCCATTAGTGCTCTATTCTTTAGGATTTCTAGCAAATACTTTAGAGGTAATTCTATTGCAAAATCCTTTAGTGATTTTCCATAGAATGTAAGGCCTGCTTGTAGTTCGTAAAGAAGACCTGATTGAAGTTCGTCATCAGTTAAGTGGACTTCTTTCAGATGTAGTATTTGAGAAAGCACTCTTGGAATATCTTCGGACATATCTGCTGAATGGGTTTGGAATAGTAAAACAGGATCAGCTACGTCACAAAAGATTAGCATCTGACAAAAGAGTGCCCGCATTTGAGAAGCTGTTGCTGTTATTGATGCTTCTTGTAGAGCTATAGTCCATTCTTCGTCATTGCCTAATAAACCCATTGCTTCGCAGGCAGCTCTGTTTGTATGATACAGCTGATCGTCAACTGTTCGTATATGTTTGAATGATGTTCGACCTTTTTGGTGACATAGCAACATCCTTAAGTAAAATAGATCACCTGCGCTAGGATGTATGTATGTAAGCCGACCGATAGATGAACTATTTTTGTTGCTCCTCTGTTCCCAAGTCTTAGTAGTAGAATACCCAGAAAATTCTTTTGGGAAGTTTAAATATGTCAGATGATGGCCGTCTGTTGATTCACGGTTATAGCGTAACCATTCAGTTAACGTCGTTCTTTTGTTGTGCTCATCATCAACAATTTCTTGTAACGACTGCCCTGATCTAAAGGTAACACGCTGCATATTTTCAAGGTGAACCGCCAAAATCTAAACAGTTGGTTGCCAAGAATGTATATCGAAACCGAGGATTCTCCAACATGCTTCGTGTGGGCCTACGTATCTTGCATCCTGAAAGTTTTTTATTTCATCGACCTCAATTCTTGGAAAATTGCTTGTTGATTCTCCGCCGCCTATTGTTCTTGTAACATGTGCGATGATCCTGTCAGTTCCCTTTGAAATATACTTGAAGAGATATTTTATAAGCATTGTCGATTGACAATACTCAACGTTAATATGAGCATAGAAACGCATACACAGCGACTTATTATATGGAACAACATATGTATTGTCTACCTGTAACCTTTGTTTCATTGCTATGACACGCGTATCTCTTCTACGGTAGTGGACAAACCCTTTTTTATCTATAAATGTTTCTTCACAAAAAGGTTTAGGGAATCCTTTGCTGCATTCGTCAGTATTTTTCATGCATGGTGCAGATGGATTAGCCAGACCACATGGACCATGGAGCATGAACTCTGAGATAACTCGATGACCTTCGGGATCACTTGCTGGATTTGGGAATTCGGCAGACACGTATCTGTCTATGTCTTCATTTCTATTAACACTTGAACCTTATTTTAACCACAGTAGCAAATGACAATGAGGCAAACCCCTTTTTTGGAATTCGTCAGTATACAGAACTGTAAAGGCAACAACTCTAGTCAGATAAATGAGTATAGTGCAACATACATTAAGACTATCAAAATGTATAACAATTAGTTTACCTGCTTCAACGTGTCCAAATGGTCTGACATCTCTTAAAAAAGTCACCAGATCATGTATCTTTTGTTCAAACACTCGGTCAACAATATCTGGCCTATCTGCAGTTGTAAGTTGTGGAAACTGCTGCATGTACTTTTCTATTTCAGGCCATCCTACGTTGCACGTAAACATGATGAAAAATGATGGATTGCCATGGACCCTGTAGATTGCTAAAGGGTCTAAATAGTGGCTGTACATGTATCGCGGTCCTCCAGTAAACGAAGCTGGAAGTATTGTCCTCGTCCCTACATCTGACCCATCAACATCTCCGCGAGAGATTGCGTCATACAAACCTGACATGTGGTCGTTCCTGATGTCCTTTTGGTTGTTTCTTATGTAGTCAAGCCTGTACTGTTCAATAGCACAGTATGCAGTAACTACATATTCTTGGAAAAGGCGGCCTCCTATCGGAAGTAAGTCGTAGCTGTGAAACTGGTTATGGATCTGATATGCGTAGTACATTTTCATGGACATCTGTTTTTCTTTTTCAGGGATTTCGCCTCCTTTATCTAACAATTTCAGACCTAGATGATAACCTTCATCGCCATAAACTAACAGAAGTGGAAAATGGAGCTCCATGTAGTGAGGATTCAATTTGTCTATACGTTGTGGTTGACCGCCTCACCGTTCAATAATGATATCATAATCTGTCCCAACATCCGGCCCTCCTTAAAAAACAATCGCACCCAGACAATCGCCTGCTGGAAGTTCATGTTGTTTAGAGCCAACAACACTAAATAATCTTATTTTAAAATCTGGCATATTATCAGCTTCTATCTTATCACGTGCTGTCCTAAATAATTTGACTAACTTGTTGTGGCTGTCTAAAACTTGTATCAAATTCTCGACAACATCGCGCCTCAATCTATGGCCGCTATTGTTAAACTTTTCCAAACGGTTATCTACTTCGTTTGCTGTATCATTGTAACACCCCCAAATTTATGTTTGTAGCAGCGGAAATTTGGGTGTTACGGGGAGGATCGAAGTTATAATCACATAAAACGACTTAAAAGAAGCGTTTTGAAAGTTATTTGTCATTCAAATAATATTTTTGATAAAAGATGAAACATTTGCTTTAGAATCTCATTAAAAGATATAAAGGCTTGTAAGAATGACATATTTGATTTTTACACCATTTTAGTTTATCAGAGTAATAAATGCCCGCTCCGTGTCTTGTCCTGCTCTGTTAATTACCTGAGATACACATGCTTAAAAGTGTCAACACAAAGGTTGGTGAGTTCATAGAGTTTTATGGAAAACCATTTATTTCAATAGATTTCAAGAATCTTTAGTAATAATTGTAATAAATACTAACAGTGATAGAACAAGTATTGAGTGATGTTGATTTTAATCACAGATAATTCATATAGATATTCAATCAAATTCAAGTATTGGATCATAATCCTGTCATGAGCTGGAAACTCATGATACTAATGTAGTGAGATTTATAATTCAAGTCTAGTCAAATACCTATACAGCTGTATCTAAATATATGTTGAAAACATATATTTTCTTATGGATATTGTCCCAAGCCTCATGACACGCAAAACGTTAACAAAAGATGGTTATCAAGTCAATGGTAATATTGCCCTCTTGTAATAGGTGATTTGCCAATTCCTATTTTTACTCAAATATAGTGTATCACGACTAATACGACTAACCATATGCATAATGGCATTCCGTCAAGTATTAGTGGGATAGGAGGTCAATTCTTAACAAGTTTCGAAGCTGTTCACTATATTCGCGCTCACATACAAGTGATTAATGACTCATGATTGAGGGACTTTATGGCGATAAAGGTAACTTAGGCAATATCAAGGTAATAATGTAACTAGAGTATTTGTGCTCTTCCTAGCAATTATTTCTGTTGAAACATAGAAATATCATATAGAGATAATGGAATCATTCAGGATGTTATAGTATAGTCAAGCATCATGCCACAATAATCAATTTGGAAATATTATCATCTAAGTATCAGTATTTCAGTTAAGTAGTTCGCCAGTAACATATATATATCACATCTTAAGTCATAAACTTCATCAGGTAACTATTAATAAGGAAATTGATTTGAATCATGTAATTTATTCATATACTTATAAAGTTATCAAAGTATATGTAAGCATGTATCTCCCCAAATGAGTTAAAAAAACAAGTATTAGAAATGGGGCTATGACTCGCCTTGATTGATACTGGAAAGATGAAAAGTAAAGTCGGATGAGATTATGAGAATGATTATGGAAACGTCTTTAATACGGAACCTGATAAATAAATTTTATCTGAGAATCTAACCAAATACTATTTGGTAAATGAATAACGATTTATCGTTATGATGAAAAGATGATATGCGAATGAAATTCTTATGTTTATAATAGTATGACGAGATATGCTATAATTTCTAGCTAAAGTTTTCCTTATTTAACAATGATGATAATAATACGTAAAGATAATTAGTTAAAATATTGTTATATATATTATTAACGTAAAAATAAAATGTAATGAAAATGCATATGACGTGATAAGGTGACGTAAAATAGAAAATAAAATAAGAATGTAAAATATTATATGTGGGTCCTTGTCCTTTTTCCAATTTTACACTTTTTACTCTAACGGCGTTAGCGTTGCACCGTTAGTCCTTATTTTATAACATTTGCATTTATAGTCCACTACTTGTCCAATATAGCATTCTAAGCTTAGAATATTAAATAATATCAATTTTTATCCTAAACTTTCTGTTTTGACAGTTTCAATCCAAGTTTTTAAGGTTTGGCAGTTTTAGTCCTCTAACGTGAAAATGCGTTACATTTTTAGTCCAAACATTCAAAAATTATGGGAAAAATTATATTAAATTTTTTGGAGCTTATTGAAGATTATTAAAACTTATTTCAAATGCTTATTTGCAAAAATAGCTTATTTTTCAATAAATGGGCTTTAACGAGCTAAATTAAAGGCCCGTTAACGTTTAACGATCCGTGAGCGTTGAGACAAGTTGGGCTTATCCCTAGACTCATTTTTAATGTTATAAAATCATATCAAAAGAGCTTTTTGGTCCAGCTTATACAGAGTGCTTATTTTCAGCTTATTGGGCTTTTCAGTCCATTAAGCTTTTTATAACAATTTTGAAAATGAGTTTTTGTGTTTTACTTTTGCCAATTTAGAAGGTCTAGATGAGCTTATCATTACAAAGTATAAACTTGAAACTTTTAGTTTGTAGTAAGAAGAAACAGGTTATGTAAAAATAATGGGTGGTTGTAAGGTCGGATTGAGTTTTACAAGGTCATTTTAGTCGCGATTTGGAGCAGTTTTCTGGGTAAAAAGACTTAAAAAAATTCTAAGTGTTTATGGTATGTACGAGTTTGTCACTTTACTTTGGCCATTTTTGAGTGTCGAAATTAGCTTATTTCTACATGTTGTATATACGAAATCGTTTGCTAGTTAGATGGTCGAATAGATCGTGTAAAAATATAGTATGCTTGTTACGAAATTTTTAAAGATATACGAGGGTTTCGTAGCATGTATGAGACGTTTTTATATATAAGAAAAAGACTTACAAATATTTTAGTCGATATAACCGATTAGTAAGTTTCAAAATATGATCGTTTATGCATGTAGAGTGAAACTAAATGAGAAATACGTGTGCTACGTGACTCCTATGCCTTCCAAGATAGAGGCTAGTCACGTTTGTGATTCTACATGATAGTACGTAAGTAAATATATATATAGAGCTTATATACGATCGACATGAACAAAACATGATGCATGAAACATTTATAACGTGCCATATGAATTCAAAAGAGCTTGAGACAACTTACTACACCTCTAGGGTGGTAGAGAGTTAAGAGTGAAGGATTGAAATACGAGAACTAGGCACGTTCGACTATGATTCAAAATAATAAACGTGTAACTAAACTCGAATGCTTCTTTCTTGCTTCCAAACGATCATGCAACAACTCCTGGTCTTTCAGAGATGATTTTTAGAAAGAATAGAGAGGTATTATGAGTATGGTGATTGATAGAAACGTATGAATGAACAAGGAGTACATATAGTGACATTTTATAACTCGTATGGTGCAATAATTTGCAAGGAAACCAATTACACTATACATGTCAGTTACTATAGGTTCCTAGGCTGATTTTATACTTATTATAACATTTGTGAGAGCTAGAAATAAGGTACATGTCTCTTGGATTTAATATGGATGTCGACTACCATATTATTTCATACACGATTTGTGAAATCGTGTATTCCTTGGTCAAATCTGATCATACTTGTCATTTAAACATGAATTCATGTTAGAAATGTTATTAGGAACTTTTAGAAACAAACGGGAAACAAAACGGTTAAGTATTGAATTATTTATATAATGTCGAATGGGTTGTTTTGGTCGAACACTTTGCCTTCTAAAATCATAGTAAAACTCGACATTTGGATCTGAGAATTTGCATATGATTAGTTGGCTAGGTGAGAAACGAGATGGTGCAAAAATATATATATGTCGTGTTTAAGAATTAAGAGAACAAGAGTCGTTTCGTATGCGTGTAACTAGTTGAGTATATACTTAAAATCATAAAAATGGATTTTTGGGCTTTACACATGGGCCGATGAATATTAGTCGAGAATGAAATGTTTGGGCTGAAAAATATTAAGGGCCCGATTAGTTATTAATTTAGGATTAGTGAATTTTAATATTTTGTTAATCGTGTCGAGAACTGGTTTCGTCATTTGGTGAATCTTGTGATATCGTAATCGTGACCATTTAATATAATAAGAAAATTTCAAATTTTCCTGTAAAAATGGTGATTAAAATAATGACAGAGATTAATATATAATTAACCGTTGTTAACTATATGGATTTTTTGCAGGGTTTTACAATCATAGATATAGAGCTGCAAAAATTTTGGCCGTTTGTTGTCTATAGGACACATGCTACCTATCCAATGATAAATCTTGCCTGAAACTTTGAATACGTAAGGGCCCCTTCCTCTGTTAATACTTTCGTCTATGTGTGCGCCTAGAGATGTCATTGCAAACATTTGGTTATAAGCGCGTATGTTTTCCATGAAATGTCTGTCATTGAAGACTTCTTTTATATACTGTGGGTAATATTTAGGTGTAGGTAACACAACTTTGCCATTGTTACAGCAGTTATGGTATTCTGGATGTGTTCGGCTCCCACTTTTTATTCGTTCATTATACCAAAACAAAGCCTTGCAATGTTTACATACTTGGTTACAGCTGCCCATGGAAATATATGTGGATGGCGGACCTATAATAAACACATAAAAAGTTCTGAATTATGTACAATAATAAGTAAGCGGTTATTCTGAAAAATATCAACGGAAAAGCTGGAACTGAATGGATAACTAAATATAGTAACTATTTACTATACCTTGCCTACTTCGTCTGGATTGGCTACTATTTGCGGCAGCATAAACATTTGTGCCATCTGTATTTGTATGTTTAGCTGTAACAGTAGATAGAATCTGTATCAGTATATAGAAATTGTGACTTTAATACTATTTCTATTGAAATATGTTCGAGGATTTACATTCAATAAAGCGTAGCCTTTTACTGCATCTTTCATCATTTTTCTGTATATTTGTTTGCATAAGTGGCCTTTTACTTTCTCTGTTTACTTGCATGTATTTGGCAGGTGTATAATTCTTTGAAATTCTTCTGCAATTCTTGCCATTTGCATGTGAGGTTAAGTGGCATGCCTTGGCTCCTGTAAAGGTAAATAGATGGGTAAAGGTTAAAAAGGTGTCAATCATTTCTGTATATATAAAAAAATATTTAAAAAAAAAATCAGAATTCTAATTTACAACCTTGATTTGAAACATTAGGTTGTTGTAAACTGGTAGTCGACGCAGCATTTGTATCATGTTTAGCTGGAATAACAAATGTGTATCAAATATCAGAAATAAGTATACATTGTAAAAAAGTAGTTGAAGTAATGCGAGAAGTGCAAATGAAAAAAACTTACATTCACTATGCATTTCAGCCGATGTTGATGCATTACCAGGAATTTTCATTTTGTAAAAGTCTTCTAATCTTTGTTTCTTTTTTGTAGGCAATCCCATAGACTCCACTGTTTTTTGGCAACGTGGCATGGGTGTCGTCTTCATAAATGTATGAGTATCTATTCCTTTGCATACCGTTTCCTTTCTTTTCAATGATTCAGGATTATTTAACTGTAAACTCAAAGAAGCGTTGTTTGCTGCAGTAGACGTAAGCTTTGTGCACATTTTCTTGCTCATCATATTGGAAGATGTGTCGATATCCATTTGGTCAGATATCGGTTGCTTTCTTTTCAATGATTCATTTTGAGCACCTGGGGATAGATCCAAATCAGGTACACAATTGAAAGAAGCTACGGCGAACTGCCTTTTGTTTAGTTTTCATGATTAAAGGTGACTTATGGCTTATTATAAAGTTGGCAGTATATGATGACTATAATATATGGACAGTAATAAAGCAGGCTATCAAGTGATAAAACTTGAATCCAAAGGAAAAAACTATTACTATGGAAGGAAAAAGCACTACAACTAATAGTGAATAAACAGTACTACAGGTAATAGCAAATGCAACAACATACAAACAAAGTAAACCATGCAAAGTGATATGGCAGAAAATATATTGCAAAAGAGAAAGTAGCAAACATATGGCACATTAAGAGTAGCAGATTTATTACCTTTTGAAGACAACAATGTATCATTTTTTTTTTTTTAGCTACTGAAAGAATGTTTTCAGGTTTTCCTTCTTCTTTCTTATATGGAAGGTGTAATATTATTTATGAATAATTATAAAATTTCAAGAAGCTTCTTCATTGGGAATGTAAGCAATGGTACATGAGTTTGGTGTACTTTGGCAAAGCGTGACAAAAAAAAAACCTGAAACATAGATCGATCATCGACACGTGCCCCTGATTTTGTTTAAAATATACTAAGCCCTGGTATAGAAATATGTAAAAATTGTTTAACGTTTAATGAAGAAAAAAAAGGGACCTGGACTAATATTGGGCCAATTCATGGGCTGCGAAAAAAAGTCGAAAACCCAAAGTAATATGTTGAACGGCGTCGTATTAAACCACAAATTATATATATAGTAATGTGTTTGGGTATGGGTTTGATTAAAAGATGAAATGAGAATAGATATGGGCTTAGGTATCAGATCTAATATTATTGTTTGGTTAATTGGATGAGTTTGGTTTTAATTGTAAAAAATTAATTGGGAGTCAAATTCTAAACCCACCATGTAAGGTGGGTATGGTCAAACTTTTATTTTAGGGTATCATTCCAACATTTGAAACCCATATCAACTAACCAAACATGCTCAATCAATCCCATTCCAATTCCTATTCCCTATTTCCAAAACCTTCACGCACCCTTAATAACTCTTAAAATTTAGAAAACCTGAACAGTTAAAGTTTTTGACAATTATTTTCTTCTTCTTCTTCTTCTTCTTCTTCTTCTTCCTTTCTTTTAATTTAGAGGCGTTAAAAAGTCTAAATTTCTTGCCTACCAAGACTTTAATAAAATAGGATCTCACTACTTCTTAATGATTTATAAGCTAGTTTTGGTATTCTAGTTATTGAAGTGTTTAAAAAAGGGAGTTGATACTCTAACCACATTTATTGATGCAAATACCATAATTGTGCATTGTAGTGTTGTACGGTATAATACTTTAATGCACAAGTTATGGTGCAATCATCAAAAAATGTGATGGGAGTATCAACTCCCTTTAAAAAAACACAACAACACTATTTAATTCAAGAAAAATGATTATTATGCCTAATAATCATGCCTACTTATGTTTTTAATGATTTGATTGATTGATTTGAAAAAAAATGATTGATTAAAATTTGAAGAGAGAATGTACATAATATATTTGTACAAGTGATTTATGCATGTGTTTTAGCTTTTAGGTCTAAGGGCATGTTTGGTAGGAGCTTCTTAAGGGAACTAAAATCAAGAAGCTCATTGCTCACCGCTCATTGCCCCAAAAAGCTCTGCGCCAAACATATCCATTAGTTTTTTGTTAAAAAATAATCTTCTTTAAAATAAATAGCTACGTTTGGGTACATTAACTTCAAGCTTTTTATTTCAAATAAATAGCTCTCAAATGAAAAGCTGATTCATGAAGCTTTTTAAACATATTTGAGTTGTTAAAACTTTAAATTACTGATATACCCTCCAAATATTTGTTTACAATTATAGATTTTTCCTTTTATGTCATTTTACATCTTATATTTACATTTAACAGCTAACTTACCAAATATTTTTATCGAGAAAAAGATACAGCTTGTAGCTCATGATAACTGGTTTGCAGTTTACAGCTTACAGTTAACAATTAATAGCTTACAGCTAATTTTGCTAAACATGTCTTAAATAGAACTACTGTTGCTTCAAATTCAAAGCTTTCAGACATAATTTCATATTCAAACATGCGAATCAAGTTAAAAGCTTTTTAATAAACAAACAACACATGAAAAAAAAATGTCCATAAATATCTCATCCTTTTTTGTTAAAAGTAAATATTTCATCACGATTATTTCATTTCAAAGATAAACTTGTACTATAATATTTAAATCCATTAATTAATCAATTCATACTAATCACTCTCAAAATCTATTTTATCAAAGAAAATATATACTTGACACTAAAAAAGATGAAATATATGTGGTCACGGAGGTTCACCTGTGTCGACTCTGTGCTATTTAAAAAAATAGTCGTCATGTGATTAGGAGGCTCAAGTCGAAAACTCACGTAACACATAGAAAAAGAGGAATGCTATGTCCACAAACAAACTTTCACAAAATCATCTACAAAATAACGTGTCTAGAGGTGATTGGTGTAATCAAGGAAAGAAGAGACAAACTGTCATAAAATCCACCTATCACCTGATGACACGTCATTTTATGGATGATTTTGTGAAAGTTTGTTTCTTGATGTACCATTCCTCGTAGAAAAATAAGAAAGGAAAAAAAAATGGGAGAAAACTTAAGCTACCCACTAGGTAGTCTACCCATTAGGAATCAAAACACAACTAAAACACAATTAATGTTTTGTTGGAGAAAAGAGGAGAATATTGTTCCTTCTCTCCCAATCACTCGGTGACACCTCATCTAAAATATGCGGGTAAGCACAAAATTTTATCAAAATGTTTAAATAATCCCAACCACCGATCAACAAAGTATCATAAAACACCATCCAAGAGTCCTTGTTGACTTTAACTTCTTCTGTTCTTCTTCTTCATCAATGGCATCCATCACACAACCCCTTGTGATCATCACTTTAATCTCACTCAACCTCATAACAATAACCTTTGCAACAACAACAACCTTAAAAACAGACGACATCCATGACATCCTCCCAGAATACGGTCTACCAGTAGGCATCTTACCAGACGCAGTACAATCCTACACACTCTCACCAACAGATGGATCATTCACTGTCATGCTAACAAAGCCATGCTACGTAAAATTTGAAGATCAAACTGTGTACTATGATACGACCATTAAAGGGAAGTTGACATATGGGTCTGTGTCAAATGTTTCTGGGATTCAAGCTAAGGAGCTTTTTGTTTGGTTGAGTGTTACTGGGATGGATCTTGATGTTGGAGGTGATATGGTTGAGTTTCATGTTGGTGTTTTGTCTAAGAAGTTGCCTGTTGATATGTTTCTAGATGTGCCTGAGTGTAAGAGTAAAGCTTGTGTACATGATGGCTTTTCGAGGTCCATTTGAGGTAATTGTATGTAGATTGTGTTTTTTTGTAGAGTTGGATTTGATTGATGAAAAATTTTAGTGTTTTGGATGATGCATAGTTAGGTAGGGTAATAGTTAATTTATCAAAGGCCCTTTGGCTTAGGGGGTGTTTGTTTCGGCTTATAAAGCCACCTCATGGCTTATTGGTTTTGGGCTTATGTTTCATAATAAGCTTATATAAGCCGAAAATTTTCAAAATAGGACACAAAAAATAAGCTTATGAAACATAAGCTCAAAACTAAAAAAGTCATAAGCCGACTATATAAGCTGAAACAAACACCCCCTTAGTGGTATATAAATCGTGGGTTCAATCCTCAGTATTAGATATATGTGATAGTGGCGGATCCTGAGAATTATAAGAGTATCCACTTAGTGTTAAACTGTCAAAAAATTTAAAAATAAACAAAAGACTTTACATTGTTGTTGGTGCTTAAAGGGTATGCATGTGCGTACCCCTTTAGTATGTCGAGGCTTAGCGGTATGTGAGGAGACCAATAAGCAAGAGGTTGTAAGTTCAAGTCTTGTGTGTCTTGCCTAAAACTCATGTGAGATAGTAGGTGGTATATAGCGTGCGAATAAATTATCTTTCAGAAAAGGGAAAGCAATGGTAATTGTTAATTTAGAAACTGGAATTACCAGTCTGTGGTCTTTCGGATAACATTATAAATTATCGAAAGGTTCTGCATCTTTAACATTACAAATCTCAGCTGAGTTGTTGGTGTTACTAGAAGATTACACTTTTTGCACTCGATCGTGATTGATAACAACAAAGTAGCCTCAGGTTGAATATGTACATTGACTTAGTTATTTGATTGTCTAGTAAAAACATAGACCAGATAATTAATATGTGACTGCGATATTAGATTGTCGAAACAGAGTATTTTACTCTGTTTCATAGGTATGATTGTTTACAATTAAAAGTTTGAACTACTATTGGAATGTATTTGTCTTGTTTGTGAATCATGAGCTATCGAGAGTGGACTATGGGTAACTTTTCAACTGGTTTTAGCTGCATAATTGTTAGTCATATTTTGAACAGCTTGTTGCTTTGGGCTTTCAGTTCTATAGAATGGCATCAGAATAATGAGTCACATAAGTATCATGAGTTGAAATATTAACTATTTTTGGCTATATGGTGTTTGACACTTATACATTTTGATTAAGACATGTTTTTTATGCCTGGAATATTAACAAAAGTATGTAACAGTTCCTTTTTATTCATATTTGAGCACATTACTAAATGAATAAATGACATGATTACAAACGAATGGTACTTAAGAATCTGCACTATGCATTAGAAGAGAAATACTATAGCATATATGTATGCATACTTGCAGGACATCTAATGTTCAAGGATTAAGAATGAACGAATTACAAACATGTAAACGGAACGAATCATACATATCCAATACTAATTGGCGCAACGAGTTAGTAGGTGGATGGAAAAATTTACACATTCAATACTGCAGTTGTTATGCTTGTTATATATATTATTATAAGTCCTTGTTGGAATACTAATAACTTCATACTATGTTCATGGATTTCTACACTATTTTGAAATTAGTCACATTTGCTGTTAGACGAGGATACAAGATTGAGGGGGTGTTTCGAATTGCTTGTTATTAAGTTAATTTGATTATTCCGCCTTGATATATATCTATACGCAATTTGACTGTTTGGGATTGTTTATCCAGTCTGCTTGTGTGATTATTTGTGTATGAGATAACAAGTTTTGAATATCTAGCTTGTAAATTGTTTATTCCAGGAGTTGCTAGCTTATATTATCTTGATCTCATGATTGTTATTTGAAACCTTGATTAAAAATGGGTAAACATACTCTGATATATGCGGCCTCACCGGGTTAATCCCGGGACCAGTTCCAACCCTTCCCTGGCCACCTCTATATGTGCACGCTTAGCGTGGTTTGAACACTTGACCTCTTGTGGGGAAAACAATGTCCTTACCACTAGGCCATTTAAAACCTTGATTGATTGTAAACATTTGTTAGTAGCAGCAAGTTTTCACAAAAATATGGCTCTGCGCGCTCTTTAACTCAAGCAATTGAGAATACTTCAAAATCTTGAATTATATAATGCTAAAGAGTATTGATTATTTTGCAAATTTGCAGGTTGTATGCCAAAGCTCATTCTGTGATACATTATCCAGCTTTGAAGACAAGAAACCTGCTCCTAAGTATTTATTATGTAAATTTCGTGTATTATATGTTTTCGTTTTTGATATATGCTATGTATGTATTCAAAACGTTCCCTTTGAGCATTTATTCAATCTAAATTCGTCCCTAACAGCCACGAGCCGTATATACAATTTGACCGAACCCACATAATACTAACTACAATATCGTAACCCTGCATCTATTGTCTATAAATAAATATTCCATAAAACAGCAATTGGCCTCAAGACAAAACACATACATGAACACACATATACAACACAAGAATTTCCCAGTTGCACACATTTAACTAAAAAAAAAAAAAAAAAAAAAAAAAAAAAAAAAAAAAAAAAAAATCGATCATATCACGGTGCCACTTATGACGCGAACATTTATGGCGTCACCACTGATACCATAGCCTCGTGCCATAGACCATGTCATAGGGTTATAACGCACCTATACCGCTTGCTTTTAGCATGTCTCAAAGTTAATGTTTCATGTTTAATAAAACAATTTTATATAACTCCATAAACAATAAGTTATTTCTTGGTTGACTAATAACTCTCCTATAAAATACTTCTCCTTCAATTTAAGAGCAAGTCGAACAAAAAAGTTTACAGACATTGAGCCATATCTTGAATGCAAATATTTATTTTATTTTCGTGCGTCTATACAATAACAGTTGCTCGAGTAAAGATTGCCATGAATGAATAAGTGGTTTTTTTTTTTTTTTTTTTTTTTTTTTTTTTTTTTTTTTTTTTTTTTTTAATAATTTATTTATTTATTTATTTTTAACCTATGCATCTATATCTAGTTATTTATAGAAAATGATTGACTGACCAAGTCCATTCCCTCAGTTTTAAATATTATTCTTTGTCCCTCTCCCATGCCGAAATTTTCTTTGGTGATGGTGATAGGCTTAAAAAACATATGCTGAGATCGTGACGTGCATAATAGTGCTAACGTAAGAAGTTGAATCTTTGAATGTAAATACTAGTAATACCCTGCTAGCTCTCCAACTTACACTAGATAGCAAATATTCATTTCAGCATCTCATTATGTCTTTACTTGTGCTTTTCATATATTGCATAAGCCTTGTTTCTGGCCTAACTAGAACACAGGCTGCTGAAACACGGTGCATTGAAAGAGAGCGAAGAGCACTACTCCAATTAAAAAATGGGTTAGTGGATGAAGCTGGTATACTCTCTTCTTGGAGTAGTCATAGAAGCTCACAGGATTGCTGCACATGGAGAGGTGTAGGCTGCAGCAACAGAACTAATCGTGTCATAAGGCTCGATCTTAATGGATTTTGGTCAGATGATCTTGCTGCGAGAGTTGAATTGAGTGGTGACATCAACTCTTCTCTGTTAGAGTTGAACCACTTGAATCATTTGGACCTTAGTTATAATAGCTTTAACCGGATTCCAGAATTTATTGGTTCCCTCAGAAAACTTCGCTACCTAAACCTTTCAAATATCCTTTTTGAGGATTCCAAAGTCCCTCCTCAATTGGGAAATCTTACAAACTTACAAACTCTTGATCTCTCAAGTTTTTCCATCATTCTGAAGAACACGGAGTGGATCTCCAAATTATCCTCACTCCAAACCTTACACATCAATTATGCAGACCTCAGTGAGTCTGATAGATTGTTAGAAAATGTGATCACCCGTCTTCCATCCCTATTCGAGCTCCATCTAATTAGTTGTTTTCTTCCACAAATTCCTTTTACTATTTCAGTCAGCAATATCTCAAAGTCTCTTTCGATTCTTGATATATCTTTCAACGATCTTCCTTCCTCTTTGATATATCCTTGGTTATTCAACTTAAGTGACAGCCTTACCAGCATCGACCTCTCCAGAAACGACTTGCATGGTACCATTCCAGAAGCTTTTGGTACAATCACATCCTTACAGAACTTAGACTTGAGTGGCACTCGCCTTGAAGGTGGCATCCCAAAATCATTTGGGAACTTCAGCTACTTAGATTCACTATATCTAAATGGGAACAATCTGAGTGAAGACCTTCCTAGCTTCTTCCGCCAGTTGGCACCAGCAGAGAAATTGATCAGAGTTTTGGACTTGAGTTCGAATAATTTTACTGGTTTCTTGCCTGATTTTACAGTATTCACCGCTTTAAAGGAACTACATCTTAAGGATAATGACTTGAAGGGATCTTTTCCGGCTAAACTTGAGCATACGTCAAATCTCTTAATCCTTGATTTGGCTGATAACCAGATCAGTGGATTTCTCCCAGATCTTTTGGTACTTTCTTCGTTAAGGGAGTTGTATTTTGAGAGAAACCGTTTGGAAGGGACCTTAGGAGAAAGGTTGATGCCACTTTCTGAGCTACAATTCTTAGGGGCCTCTTCAAATCTTCTGAATGGTACAATCTCTGAAACTCACCTAACAAATCTCTCTCGCCTAGTTTATCTAGATCTGTCATATAACTTCCTGGTTCTTGAAATTAATTCTGAATGGTCTCCAACTTTTTCACTCGATACCATTTCATTGTCATCCTGCAAGTTGGGTCCTACTTTCCCAGTGTGGCTACGAACTCAGAAGAATTTAACCATAATTGACATCTCAGGTGCCCAAATTGATGATTTAGTTCCCGATTGGTTTTGGGAGCAGCTAATTCCCGGTTTTCGTTACCTAAATCTATCATCTAATCAACTCCATGGCAGTGTGCCAGATTTGATGTATGGGACGCAACCTCACATTGATTTAAGCTACAATAACTTCTCGGGCCCAGTACCATTGTTTCCTTCTCAAATCTTCACTTTATATCTTCAAAGTAATATGTTTTCCGGATCAATATCCGTCTTGTGGAATCTCACCTCCATTGGTAGACTCGATCTTTCAAATAACCAATTATCAGGAGAGCTTCCTGATTTTTGGATGAACTTCACTCGTTTGTTTTATCTGGATCTTGAATATAATAATTTTACTGGAAGAATTCCTACATCTATGGGAAGTCTAATGTATCTTCAGTTGTTGAGTATGCGAAGCAATAGGCTGACGGGAGTGTTGCCATCCTCCTTACAGAATTGTACCAGAGTTCAGCTTCTTGATCTCGGGGAAAATAACCTCTGGGTCCCATACCTGCTTGGATTGGGATAAGCCTATCCAATTTGCAGGTTCTAGGCTTGAAATCCAACGGGTTCCATGGCACCATGCCTGAAAGCTTCTGCCTGCTTTCCAGGATGCAGATATTGGACATCTCTGTCAACAATATCTCTGGAACCATACCTCTATGCGTGGGCAACCTTACAGCTATGACGAAGAGAAAAACCATCGTTTTAATTGAGACCAACACCAAAGGATTGTCACTTACTAGGCTTGTTATAAGTCAATTTACGTATGTGTTTAAAGCTTTGGTGCAATGGAAAGGAAGGGTATCTGAGTACCGTGGAACCTTAGGTCTAGTAACTGTCCTTGATCTTTCTAGCAATAATTTAAATGGAGAAATACCAGGCGAAATCACCAATCTTTTGGGTCTTGTTGCCTTGAATCTTTCTAGAAACAATTTAACGATGCAAATTCCTAAAGATATTGGAAAACTAAGATGGTTGGATTTTATGGATCTGTCGAGGAACCATCTGTCTGGTGGCATCCCGACAAGCCTATCACAGTTGACCAATCTCGGTGTGATGGACCTTTCATACAACAACTTGTCTGGGAGGATACCAACTGGCACTCAGTTACAGAGTTTTGACAATTCATCCTACACAGGAAATCCTTCACTATGTGGGCTTCCCCTTTCTAATCCATGCCCCGGAGATACGGTACCTCAGAACCCACCAACTGCAGTACATGCCGACAGTGATGGAGATCAAGATAAGCTGATAACTCGTGGTTTTTTCATTGGTCTTTTTATCGGATTAGCATTTGGATTTTGGGGAGTGTATGGTACTTTGATTGTCAGTAAATCATGCAGATATGCATATTTTAGTTTCATAAGCCACGTCAAAGATTGGATCTATGTCATGGTAGTGGTGAATTACGCCAGGTTGAAAAGGCGTTTTTGGGCTTAAATGGGAATACAACCTTTTTTTGGTTGCAATGTCATGTTATGTTCACTTTGAAGGCAGATCAGTCTACTTTGGTTTAATGACCATGGTGATCTTTTGATAAATTCTATGCTTAATTGTCATTCAGTAAATAACAAGAAAACCAAAGAACAACGAGTTTTGCATTCCCATGTTCATCAGTTTAAGTTCCGATTGCAATATTTAATGTTGTAATTTTGTGAGAATGATTTCTTGTTTGTAAAGTATTGTTGAATAAAACGAACTCAAACAATACTCAGTTACTCCAACTTTAATGCGATGAATGTGTGTGCCCTTATTTCATAATGATTAGCAATCAAACACACAAGGTAAAGCAGTGTT
The DNA here is from genome assembly GCA_030686995.1 of Artemisia argyi. Classification (NCBI taxonomy): domain Eukaryota; kingdom Viridiplantae; phylum Streptophyta; class Magnoliopsida; order Asterales; family Asteraceae; genus Artemisia; species Artemisia argyi. Next base: position 18,837 of record JARVZY010010279.1, on the reverse strand, counting down.
ACTCAATCCATGGTATGATTTCCATTTTGATAGTTAACAGCTTGTTTAGGTCGCCGCTATGTTCGTTTTGTGTGTGTGTGTGTGTGTGTGTGTGTCATAAATTGCCACAAATAGTTAACTGCTTGCCTTCATATTGAATTGCTATATATTATCTTAAGTACATGGACTGGCAAAGCATGACAAATGGTGGAAGTTTCATCAATTTTCATTGCTTTAGTAGGGGTATTTGTGTTTTTATCCAAGAAATCAAAACGATTAGTCAAACAAGCTATATGTATTGCTTTCTTTTTAGTAACAACGCTGTCATGTGCCAATGCAGAAATCTCTATTATTACAATACTTGGCTTCATTTGCGTTGCTGTTTAAGAGCTGTTACTATATGTTGTGTCGCATTAAACAAATCGTTTGCAAGGTAATCAAGGTATTAATACACTTCTCTTTCACTTTCTATCAACTTACAAGTTAATTATTTGAATATACTAATACAAGTGACTTTTGAAAGAGTTTATGCTTTCTTATTGCTCCTGATACTCACTTCCTCACATAGCATCTTCATTGGACACAGATTATGCATCAAACTAATGTAATTCAAAATTGTCATTTGTTTTCTTCTTATTATTATTATGTGGTCAAAGTTCTAAGAATTTTTCCATAGTAGTTGCGTGTATATGTGAATGCAATACCAAGTCTCTTCCTGCCTCACTTTCGGAGGATATTATTCTCCACTGGCTAGCAGCCGCTCACTGTCACTCGTCACGCGTGTACGTACTTTAGAAAACACAGATGTTGACCTTTCTAAAATTCTATTTAGACTCTATACGGTAGAATATTTTTTATAATGTGAGGAGTTGACTCTTTGAATAGGTCAAATGTACATGCTGTGTTCATGATTTATATGTGGGTTTGAATTAGCAATATGCTTTTTCCTATCTTAATAGATATAATTAAACCATATATTGCTGGATAATCAGATGGCCAATAGTGCAGCGTTTTCCAATGTATTTACTTATCCTTTTCATATACCGTGTCATACTTCTTTCAGTCCTAACCTAAAGAGAGGCTGCTCAAACACGGTGCCATGAGAGGGAACGAATTGCACTCCTCCAATTTAAAAATAGGTTCGTAGATGATTATGGCGTGTCTTCGTGGAGTAGAAGCTAGCTCACATGATTGCAGCTTATGGAGAGGTTTTGGCTGCAGCAACAGAACCAATCATGTCATATCACTTGATCTTCATGTTGGTGTTTTGTCTAAGAAGTTGCCTGTTGATATGTTTCAAGATGTGCCTGATTGTAAGAGTAAAGCTTGTTGGAAAAATGGTATTTGTAATTGAGTTTTTGCAAACTTTGGACATAATTTAATGTATGTATATGTTACATATATTTATGTTTCTTGGGGGCGTTTTGTTCTCCTCCAAGAGAGCTTCGCAATGAACTAAAGTATGTCCAAAATAGAGCTAAGATGAATGAGATATCGTGTCTCAAAGTGGGACACTTGAAACACAAAACTTGGAAACAAAAACACATCCCACATCGCCTAGTGAAGGAAGTGGAGGCTAGTTTATAAGGATTTCCTTGTACTAGCTTTCAAGTTCCTTTAGATGAGTTATGCTCCCACTCCTACCTGCGCACAGATTTGCCAAAATGAGTTAGAAGCTTCTGAACTCATGCGAGCTCTTAGAAGCTTCTGAACTCTGAGTTCTTAGAAGCTTCTGAACTCATGCGAGCTCGCGCGACAATAGATTTCGTTTATTATGGCTAAAATTTAATCTTTTTCTTGTGAGATTTCTGGCCAAAATGAGTTAGAAGCTTCTAAACTCATGCGAGCCCGCGCGACAATAGATTTCGTTTATTATGGCTAAAATTTAATCTTGGAGAACAAGATAGGTTTTAAATATAAGCCATATCTCATTCATTTCAGACACAGAAAAACGTAGCTCTTTACTGCAGAAGCTTTCTTTTATTTACGTTATATAGTGTCTGTCTACCCTTTCTGTCTAGCATCTTTCTAGCCTGCATATTCATGGAACTCAATCTCATTTAGAAAGCCTTCTCTCTATCTTTCAGCAACTGAACGGGAAGTCCTTGGTCTTCATTCAGTGAAAGGAGTGAAGCTTTCCGCAGCTGGAAAGCGGAGACCCGCGAAGGCTCCGTCTGATTGTCCGCAGTCTTTTTTGGAAGATTATATGTATTCTCAAAAGATGATTGGGCGGTCTTGCCCGTTGGCCTGTAGACTTGACCTGGGGGAGCTTTTCCTCGTTGACCTTGTGAAGATTTTTTCCTATAGGCATTAGAGTCTGTTATTTACATTCTGTTAATTTTATTATTGTAATCTGATTTATTAATAAAAGTGTACACAGTTTCTTACAAAGCTTGTGTACATGATGGCTTTTCGCGGTCGATTTGAGGTAATTATATGTAAATTGTGTTTTATGTAGAGTTTGATTTGATTGATGGTAAAATTTTCTGTTTTGGATGATGCATATTTAGGTAGGGTAATAGTTAATTTATCAAAGGCCCTTTTGGCTTATGGGGTGTTTGTTTCAGCTTATAAAGCAACGCATGGCTTATTTGGTTTTGGGCTTATGTTTTATAATTTCACTTTTTGTGGCTTATTTTGAAAGTTTTCAGCTTATATAAGCTTATTTATATGACATAATAAGCTTATACATTATATAAGCGAGTTTCAAAATAAGCCACAAAAAATTAGCTTAGAAAACATAACCTCAAAACCAAATAAGTTATAACCCAACTATATAAGCCGAAACAAACACCCCTAGTGGTAAATAATGGGTTCAATTCTCAGTATTAGATAGTAGTATGTGATAGTGGCGGATCGTGAGAGTTGTAAGAGTATCCACTTAGTGCTAAACTGTCAAAAAATTGAAAAATAAACAAAAGACTTTACATTGTTGTTGGTGATTAAAGGTTATGCACGTGCGTACTCCTTTAGTATATCGAGGCCTAGCGGTATGTGAGGAGACCAATAAGCAAGAGGTTGTAAGTTCAAGTCTTGTGTGTCTTGCCTAAAACTCATGTGAGATAGTAGGTGCCTAGGTGGTATTTGGGATGACTCTTCTATCAAAAGGTTGCATATCTTTAACATTATAAATTATTGTTGATGTTACTAGAAGGTTACAATTTTTGTACTCGTAATCGATTAAAGCCAAGTAGCCTCAGGTTGAATATGTACATTTGTACTTTGCAAATAAGATGGAATGCTTTTGGTTATGATCAGATTTTTAAGTTTTGAATATTGAATAGATGTACATTGACTTAGTTATTTGATTGTCTAGTAAAAGCATAGACCAGATAATTAAGATGTGAATGTGATATTAGATTGTCGAAACAGAGTATTTTATTATGTTTCATATGTATGGTTGTTTACAATAAAAAGTTTTAACTACCTATTTTTGGCTATATGGTGTTTGACACTTTTACATTTTGATTAAGACTTGTTTTTTATGCCTGGAATATTAACAAAAAGTATGTAACAGTTCCTTTTATTCATATTTGAGCACATTACTAAATGCATAAATGACATGATTACAAACGAATGGTACTTGAGAATCTGCACTACGTATTAGAAGAGCAATACTATAGCATATATGTATACATACTTACAGGACATCTAATATTCAAGGATTAAGAATGAACGAATTACAAACATGTAAACAGAACTTACCATACATATCCAATACAAATTGGCGCAACGAGTTAGTAGGTGGATGGAAAAATCTCAGGTTATACATTCAATACTGCAGTTGTTTTGCTAGGTCCTTGTTGGACTACTAATAACTTCATACTATGTTGATGGATTTGTACACTATTTTGAAATTAGTCACATTTGCTGTTAGATGAGGATACAAGATTGTGTGTGTGTGTGTGTGTGTGGGGGGGGGGGGGGGGGGGGGTGTTTCGAATTGCTTGTTATTACAGTTAATCTGATTATTCCGCCTTGATATATATCTATACGCAATTTGACTGTTTGGGATTGTTTATCCAGTCTGCATGTGCGATTATTTATGTGTGAGATAACAAGTTTTGAATAACCAGCTTGTAAATTGTTTATTCCAGGAGTTGCTAGCTTATATTATCTTGATCTCGTGATTGTTGTTTGAAACCTGACAAACTTTGAATAATTATTTAATGGTTTATTCTCTCTGCTCTTCATTCATTCACATAGCCATATTTATACAAGCTTATTGTCTTGTAAGATAAGTTACATAGATTCTAGAATGGTCTCTTAAGTATACCATAATTATGATCAAGTAAATATGGTAACTAGATAATAGTAAATCTCTTGCTAATACCCCCCCTCAAGTTGGCAGGTGAAGATTTCGAACACAACTTGCCAAGCAAATAATCAAATTGCGCCTTGCCAAGAGCCTTGGTAAAGAAATCTGCAACTTGTTCCTTCGTGGATACGTATTGAGCACTTATATTGCCATTAACAATTTCATCACGGATGTAATGACAATCGACCTCAATATGTTTTGTTCGTTCATGGAAGACCGGGTTGTGAGATATGTGCAATGCCGCTTGACTATCACAATACAGTGACATGGGTTGAGTATGATGAACACCAAGACTTTTGAGCACACCTTTTAACCACTTTAATTCGCTCGTCGTTAGAGCCATGGATCGATATTCTGCCTCGGCTGAAGAACGCGATACTGTGTGTTGCTTCTTTGTTTTCCAGGAAATAGGAGAGTTCCCTAAGTAAACTAACCAGCCAGTAAGAGAGCGCCGCGTCAATGGGCACCCCGCCCAATCTGCATCACACCACCCACGTAAACGTAAGTCATTTTGACTTTTCAAAATAATACCTTGACCCGGATTACCTTTTAGAAATCGCACTACACGTAAGGCAGCCTCCCAATGTTCTACTCTAGGTTCTTGCATAAACTGTGACAAAATATGTACACTATACACCAAATCTGGTCGAGTGAAACATAAATAAATTAAACGCCCCACCAACCGCCTATATTGTTCGGGATCTTCATATAACCTACCTGTGGCTAATCCCAAACGATGATTTTGCTCTATAGGAATTGATGCCGGTCTAGCTCCAAGAAGCCCAACTTCTGAAATAATATCAAGTGCATATTTTCGTTGAGATAGAAAAATCCCCTCATCTGCACGAGCGACTTCGACCCCTAAAAAATACTTTACGGTTCCTAAGTCTTTCATGTGAAAGCAGTCACTCAAATAGCCTTTAAATTGTGTAATTGCATCATGATCGTTGCCCGAAATAATCAAATCATCAACATAGACGAGTACATTAACTTGAACTGCCTTTCGTTGCATAGTGAATAAAGAATAATCTGAATAGGACTGAATAAATCCGTATTTCTTCAAAGCCGAGGACAATTTTGAGAACCAACATCGCGGGGCTTGTCTAAGCCCGTACAATGATTTTTTAAGCTTGCAAGCATGTCCAGGCTGTCCTGACAAACCGGGTGGAAGTTTCATAAATACTTCTTCATTAAGATCTCCATGCAAAAATGCATTATGTACATCCATTTGATGAAGTTCCCATTGTTTGGCTGCTGCAACTGCCAAGAAAACTCGCACAGTTACCATTTTTGCTACTGGTGCAAACGTTTCATTATAATCTGTACCAGCCACTTGATGATTTCCAAGAACAACTAATCTGGCTTTAAACCTTTCAACGGTCCCATCAGAATTATACTTAATTTTGTACACCCATTTGCACCCAAGTGGTCTTTTTCCTTTTGGTAGCTCTTCAATTGTCCAAGTCTTGTTGCGTTCCAAAGCTTGAAGTTCATCATGCATTGCCAAACGCCAACGTTTGTCTTTAGATGCCTCATGATACGTTGATGGTTCTTTTTCAACATCAATAGCCTTAAGAAAATTTCGATGAACCACTGAAAATTTGTCACAATTAACATAATAAGCTATAGGATACGGGGTACCTGAGGATGATGATTGAGCAGGTTTTGAGCTTGGGGATGGAGTTTCTTTATGAATAGTATGAGTGATGTAGTCACGAAGCCGAACCGATGCTTCTTTCTTTCGATGTCCCCTACCTAATTCCTCTTCTTGTGTCTCTTCTACTTCATTATTCACTTTCTCTGGTGACTCGCTACCATCATCAACATGATTGTTTGAGGATGGTATCGATTCGGCATTACCCGAAACGGGTACCTCTGAATTTCCCTTCCTATTAAACGAGGGATCAAGATCCTCTATTTCATCTTCATTAAGATTGATGGGTGGTACTTGAACATCAGGAACAATTGGTGTATTATCATAAGGGAATATCTCTTCTAAAAAATCGACATCACGAGATACAAAGAACACGTGCTTTTCTAAATCAAACAACCTCCAACCCTTTTGCCCATAAGGATATCCCACGAACACACATTTTCGACTACGACTCGCAAATTTGTCTCCTACTTTAATATGCGCATAACACAAACAACCAAATGTACGTAAATGTGTATAAGCTGGTTCCGTGTCATGCAACACATGATATGGAGTTTTTCCTTTTAAAACAGATGAAGGTGTACGGTTAATTAAATATGCAGCGGTTAATACACATTCACCCCAGAAATCTATTGGAAGAGAACTTTGGAATCGTAGCGCACGAGCAACATTTAGAATTTGTCTATGTTTTCGTTCAATCCGTCCATTTTGTTGTGGTGTCCCGACACAAGAAGTTTGAAAAACAATTCCTTGGTCAAGAAAAAAATCTTTCATACAAACAAACTCACTTCCGTTATCACTTCGAACAATTTTAACTTGTTTATTAAATTGTCTTTCAACCATTGCTAGAAATAACTTAATGGTATGGAAGACTTCGGATTTATTGACAAGCAAGTATACCCAAATGGAGCGAGAAAAATCATCAACGATAGTTAAAAAATATGATGCACCACAAGAAGAAACATGTCTATAAGGTCCCCATAGATCACAATGGACAAGTTCAAATATAGATGACACTTTATTTTCACTAATAGGAAATTTATCTCGACATTGTTTTGCACGATGACACACATCACAAGTTCGACTAAGCACTTGATTATTTTTATCTAAACTTACTACAGGAAGTAGATTTGTCACTTCTAATGAGGGATGACCTAACCGTTTATGCCATATATCGAAGGATCGTGTTGTAGTTGTCTTAAATACTTGCACCCCTGGTATATCCTCAAAGTAGAAAAGTCCTCCATCCCTTCTTTTACCCGCACCAATCACCATCCTCGTATTGCGATCCTGTATAACACATATGTTAGGTGTGAACATAACAAAACAAGTGCAATGGTCCAACAACTGTGGTACAGAAATTAAATTGCACTCCAATCCGGGTACAAACAAAACTCTTTTTAAAACAAGGCCGTTTCTGAATCGTATGGTTCCTTCTTGTCTAGCCACGACCTTTCTACCGTCCGGTAATTTGACTAGAACTTGAGCTATTTGCTGCAATTCGCAAAGTTCTTCCAATAAACCTGTCATATGGTCAGTTGCCCCAGAATCAATAATCCAAGAATACATACCATTCATTTTTTCTGTTGATCTAGACCTTCCTTGTTCGTTCAACATTTGCATCAATGTTTCCCATTGCTTCGTGCTAAGACCAGGACATGCCACAACTTCTGAGTCTTTGACTTCATTGTTTGTTGAAGCTGCTCCAATCTGTACACCATTAGCACGTGATATACTACTTCGACCTCCTCTTCCTCTTCCTCGACCGTTTGGTGTTCCTCTTCCATGACCACTTCCTTTTCCTTCAACACGAGGTCGGTCTCCCCACCAATCCGGATAGCCATGGATTTCAAAACAAGTGTCAGCACCATGTCCTGTTTTATTACAGTTTGTGCAAGTTGTGGATTTATTCTTATACTCGGTTCGGTTTTGAACAGCCATGGCCATTAGTTCTTGTTGTTCATCCTTTCCTCGTGTCATGGTCTTGACCCGTTCCTCCTGAATAAGAGTCGAGTATACTTTATTCATACTCGGTAGCGGATCTTGTGCCAAAATATTTGATCTTGCTGTTCCATACGTGTTCTCATCAAGTCCAAGAAGAAACGTATGAACCTTTTCTTCTTCTTGCTTCTTTGTAAGAATTTTTCCAAGATTGCATTCGCACTTGCCACACTTGCAAGTTGCTACCTGTTCTTAGTTACTTAATTCGTCCCAGATCTGCTTCAACTTTGCATAGTAGTCAACTATCGTCATTCCTTTTTGTCGACAACTAGCAAGATCAGATTTTAGTTGTTGAACCCGAGGCCCGTTGGCAATTGAAAAACGATCTTTTATGTCGTTCCACAATGTTTCTGCTACTTCCTCATGCGAGATGGTAGAACGCAACGAGGCCTCAATGGTGTTTCGCATCCAAGACACCAACAACGAGTTGATCGTCCACCAATCTTCTATGTCTTTATCATTATCTCCTGGTTTCTTGATGGTTCCGTCAATGAACCCGAATTTCTTACGGGCTCTCAAAGCTGTTCGGAATGAGCGAGACCATTCATCATAGTTATCTCCTTTCAATTGTACTTGAGTGATCACAAGGCCTGGATTATCCAACGATGTGATATCGTATGGCGATATCGTCTTTCGTTGTTGTGATGATTCACCGTTATTGTTTTGTTTGTCGTTAGTCATGGTTATTAATTTCAACCTTGCGGCTCTGGTACCATGACAAACTTTGAATAATTATTTAATGGTTTATTCTCTCTGCTCTTCATTCATTCACATAGCCATATTTATACAAGCTTATTGTCTTGTAAGATAAGTTACATAGATTCTAGAATGGTCTCTTAAGTATACCATAATTATGATCAAGTAAATATGGTAACTAGATAATAGTAAATCTCTTGCTAATAAAACCTTGATTAAAAACGGGTAAAATATGCGGTTTTCCCAATTGTTCAGGTTACCCTTGGAGGGCAAGCCTTTTTTACTAAGATATACGCGGCCTTACTGGATTAATCCAGACTGTTTCTGACCCTTCCCTGGCCACCTCCAAATGTGCACACTTAGCGTGGTTTGAAGTTTGAACACTAGATCTTTTGTGAGGAAAACAACGTCCTTACAACTAGGACATTTGAAACCTTGATTGATTGTATATATTTGTTAGTAGCAGCAAGTTTTCATAAAAATATGGGTCTGCGCGCTCTTTAACTCAAGCAATTGAGAATGCTTCAAAATCTTGAATTATATAATGCTAAAAAGTATTGATTATTTTGCAGGTTGTATACCAAAGCTCATTCTGTGTGATACATTATCCAGCTTTGAAGACAAGAAACCCGCTCCTAAGTATTTATAATCTAAATTTCAGTGTATTATATGTTTTCGTTTTTGATATATGCTCTGTATGTATTCAAAAAGTTCCCTTTGAGCATTTATTCAATCTAAAGTTGTCCCTAACCGCCACGAGCCATATATACAATTTGACCGAACCCACATAATACTAACTACAATATTGTAACCCTGCATCTATTGTCTATAAATAATACTCCATAAAACTGCAATTGGCCTCAAGGCCTAAAAAAAATGAAAGAAACAAAAATAAAAAAGACAAAACACATACATGAACACACATATACAACACAAAAGTTGCCCAGTTACACACATATAATTTAAAATAAAATTGAAGAAAATCATATCACGGTGCCACTTATGACGCGAACATTTATGGCGTCACCACCGATACCGTAGCCTCGCGCCATAGACCTATTAGGCAATAGATTATAAGACCCGAGCCCGTATGTGGGTTTGGTTTCATTAGGGTTTCTAGGTTATGTAACCTCTATATATTATGTCTCAATAAACAATATAACCTACGGGGTTTACATTATTCAACATGGCATCAGAGAAGGTTCACGCTGCCATTCTTGACCAGACCCACTTTTCTGAATACATAAAGGCTGGGGTTGAACCAAACCCACATACGGGCCCGGGCCTTATAATCTATTGCCTAATAAGACCATGTCATATAGGGTTATAGCGCACCTATACCGCTTGCTTTTAGCATGTCTCAAAGATAATGTTTCATTTTTAACAAAAGAATTTTATAACGCCATAAACAATAAGTTATTTCTTGGTTGACAGATAGTAACTCTCCTATAAAATACTTCTCCATTCAATTATTACCCCCATATGTGCGCTAATATCTAAAAAGTACTCCAAGTGTTTTGATTATCTTAATTTGAGTCATTAGAATAGTTAATTGTAAAGTATGTAAAAGCTCAAGTGTAAGGGGAGTGCAAATTCCCTATGATGTATTATTTTGGATGGTAAGGCAAGAGTGTATGGAAAAAAAATCGAAAAAATTAAGAAAAAGAAAAAAAAAATATATAGAAAAAGAAAAAGAGAAAAAACATACGGACTACCATCCCGTCTCCTTTTATGTTTTTGTTAGGTTTTTTTATTAGCTTAAGTCGAGTCGAGTCTTGGCTTAGCAACGCCACATTGTACATGTAATTTACCAAGATGATTAACTTGCCACCAATAAAGATTGCCTTTATCCAACAAAACCGTGTTTATTATATCCCTATACCTCACGTTACAACCCTTTTAAAAGACTTATTTGATAGTTTATCTTAGGTGCTTATGCCAAGTGGTGGAGGTTTGATCCTTTCTCAAGCCTATGGTAATTTGTGTGCTATGACAGGTAGTGAGAGATATTTTTCATTTTCATATTGTGATATATACTTTTATTACACCCGAGAGATGTGAGTATCTAAACACTATTTGTGAGGTGCTAGTGTATAATTTCCGTGCTTGTTTTGGTTGAAGTGGAACGATTATTTGTTGCAATTACTTTTATATTAGTGTTAAATGACCCCTAGCTTGTATTTTAATTAGAATAAAAGCACATTTGCTTGAGGACAAGCAAATCTCAAGTGTAAGTATATTTGATGAGGTGAAAAGTGTTATGCTTTTAGGAGGTCATTTAAGCCCTAAGTCGTGATTATTTGATCAAATATTGCCTCAAATTGTTCCTTTTGTCATTTTAGGTACTTTGGAGAAGAAATCTGGAAAAGGAAGCATTTTGGACATTTTTGGAGAAAAAAATGAAGAAAATGGCAAAGTCTACAAAATCAAGCTGGAAATAGTACCTGAGGCGTCAAGAGTTGCATGTGACGGCGTCATGTGTTGGCAAAGAGGTGGATATAAAGTTTACACGAGATGCGCCAGAATGTTTTTGGGAGTTAAAGAGTGACGGCGTCATGCTTTGGGATGCCAAGGCTGTCAAGAGCAATTTTACATGTGACGACAAGAGATGAATTATACGTGATGGCGTCAGATCTGGATCTAAGCAATCCGAGAAGAGTATTGGCGGCTAGTTGACGGCGTCAGAATTACAACGTGACACCGTCAGACGTGTATTCTCTATATATAGTTTTCTAATTTTCATTCATTAGGGAGAGAACTTTTGGAGAAACTTTACGACAAACCCTAGGTCGAATTTTCACCTTCTTGTAAGGGTTTCAAACCCTTTTTCCATCCATGTTTCAATAAAGATAAGTCTTCCAATAATCATTCAATATGTCAATGTGTTGTTTGATTCTATCTTATGCTTATCTTTACTTTAACATGTTAGGCTAGGTTTGTTTGTCTTTGCTTAGATGTAATGAAACCTAGCTATTGATTGTTGGTTGATTGTTTCTTATTAATTGTTATGAATGAATGATTTCGATATTAGGCTTAAGAAAACTGGCTAATCTCTAATTGGTAACTTGCTTGAACGTCTTAAGAAACATGAATCGGATGTGTACTATGATTTTAATGGTTGTATTTAATGCATGAGTGACTACTAAGGAGGCCATGTTAGGAGCTAGTTGTCGGCTCGACATAGGAAGAGGTAGAAGGTTATAGAGTTGGGGAAGATCGTACACGGCCCCACGAATGGTATTAAGTAATATAACCCGTCATCCACGCAATTGTAACAAACTATTAAATTAATGAAAGATAGTTAGGGAGTAGTGAAATCTAATTAAACACGTTTCTCTCATTATTGTTTTTCCTCATATTTACTTTCTTGTTATTTTATTTTTGCATTTGTAGTTAATTAGGTTAGTTGACTAGCAACTAATTCCGCCCACTCTTCCAATACCCGAGATTTTTACTTGCTTTCCATAAACCATAAAAATACGAAAAGAATCATCCCTCACCTCTATACCTAGTTTAATTAAGTTTTGATCCTAATGAGACTATTCCCCGAGAGAACGATCAATCCCCTAGTACTTGCCACTACACTATACTACATCGGTTTGGTACACTGCCTGGTGGGAATTGCAAGCCTCTTGAGATCCCTTGAGAGGTAAAACCTTTTGCGAGGACGCAATCCCATGCATCAAGATGTTATGTTCGACATCGGGTCTATAGGAGTAAAAATCGCGTCTTGCAACATCCTTCGATCTTCCTCACTTTGCACCATCCTCGAGACAGCGGATGATGTCACCCTTGTGGGAGACGGCGGCAGACCGTCAACTCCCACCATTTGTGATGACATAGAAGTAGATAAAAGTTGAATAGAGATTAACCCTATGAAACTTTTCGAATTTCGCGGGTCCCACCAGGTGTGTCACTGATCGTACAAATACTTGCACCTTCTGGATCAGAGCCTGCGAGGGACGTAAGCTAACTACTTCTACACGATACTTGGTGATGCAAGATTTACCAACCAGGTTTTATATTTATAAGTTGCTCGTCTACCTAAGGTCTACCTAATGCACTATCGGCCAGTGTACCCGGTCGTGTGAGGTACAGCAAATGGTAAAGTCGAGGTCGTCCAGCTACGTATGCGGAAGTTATCTAAGTTTAATGTCACTATTTTAAAAGGGGGGTTTATGATTAATTAATTAAACTAAAGAAAATGAAATGAATAAAGAAAACAATTAATTAAGCGAAAGGAAATTCAGATGGGGAGAATAGTGTTAACCTAATTACTACTCTTGTTATTAACATGACAAGTTTTCTAATTAATGCATCCTATCGTTTCATATGGGGATTCAAGTCGATAGACTCAGATGGTCAAATCGCCTATCCTATCTTACACCTTGCCCTATTCTTATAATTGTAACATTACAAGAGTTCATCGGTTGGTCGCTTTGCCTACGAGGTGCAAAGTCATTAAGTGCCTCTACTAACTTAGAATAATCTAGCGGGATATGGCCTTTCGGTAACTTACATCCCCTCTAACTTCTTAAGAAAATCTATTTAGTAGGTGGTCGTTCGTTGAAATTTCTACATGAATGGTGATATTTCTATCACCAAAACACACCTTTATCCGCTATGGGTCCTATGGTCAATTCTCCTAGCCTCAATGGAACTACCAAACATCATTACTACCGAAACTAGAGTGTCCTAAGACATGCTAAGAAAATATTCAAATAAAACGATGATAGATGCGAGAAAACTAAATCATGGCAATAACAATTTCATAATGAGGCTAATACCAAAGGTGTTTAGCCACTCATATTAATAAATGCAGCAAAATAGATGTTCAACGTTATGAATGAAAACATGAATTTGATACAAGAATTATAAATAAATAAACTTATGATTGAAGCGTGAATTCTCCCTTGGAAATATCTTGTATGCTTGGTGGAACTTCGTTCTCCTTGCTTCCCTAACTTCCTCTGAACTTCTTTGTGGTGAAGTGGTGAAAAAGTGATATCTCAAACTCGGAATTAGGGCTGATATTTATAGGGCCCGACATAACAACGACGTAGCTCTAGGGTTGGCTACGGCGTAGCCTTTGTAATTGGCAACTACGCCGTAGCTAGATCATGGGCTACGGGCGTAGTACTCTTGTTAGCACTTCTACGGCGTAGTTATGATAGAAACTACGTCGTAACATCATCAAGGACACTGATAATTATTCACTGTGTAAAATGAGGACCTATGGCGTAGCTTGAATGTTTGCTACGCCCGTAGAAGTCTTGTAGGATTAACTACATCGTAGTCGAAATGTTGACTACGCCGTAGATCTTCGATAAACTTTGACTGGTCTTCATTGAGTGCTATGGTGTAGGTGGAGCACACTTCTACGCCGTAGTTAGTGCAGATTTTGCATACTTTAATTATTTTCATAAATAACCTTCCAATTCCGCGTCTTTTCGTTTCTAAGCTCATCTTTGTCCTGAAAACAAAATATAAACAAATAAGAGTATATATCCTAACAAAATAACACAAAAGATGAGTATAACAGGGGAAATTAACACTAAAATATCGGTATTATTTGATGTTATCACTTGGGATCTGCAATAAGACAAATAACACGCTTGGGTTAGACGGAACGCAGGGTAGACCCTGCGAACCAACTCCAGCGTGAGAGTAAGTCATCTGTATGTAGTGGGTATGGTTTTAGAGAGAGAAAGTAGAAAGTGAGTAAAATGATATACCTCTAATGAATAAGTGAATTGGTTATTTATAGGCAAACCCTAGAAAGGACCTAGATTCGCCACATGTCTTGATGTGATTGGCCAAGGAGGAGCATATTCTCTGCAGCCAATGAGGAGGCTTTGAGATTAGGCTCCGAGATCGTGCCCACGTGTGGTTGTCTGACATCATGCAGTTGATGGACAAACGTTATACAGGCGGGGCCCACGAGATATTCCTTTTGTCGTTTAGTGTCGAAGCGTTTGTGTCCCCGGAGGTCACGACCCTCCAGGAGGTTAAGCTCCGTGGCTCGGACCCTTGTATATTGGCAGGTTCCTTTACGATAGTCCAGCGAGCTTTACGCATATGGGTACTTTTCGAGTATATGTCTTCGTAGGCTGGGCTTCGAGACAGGAGATGGGGTACACCATCAACAGCCTATGAAGTTTTTCATGGAAGGAAGGCCGATATCAACTACTTCCAAGTTTTTGGTTGCCCATTCTTCATCCATAATCACGGAGATCATTTGGGAAAATTTGATGAAAAGGTAGATGATGAATTCTTCCTAGAGTACTCAGTGGATTGAAAGGCTTTTAGAGTATAGAAGACATGAAATGGAGGAGACATTTCATGTAACCTTTGATGAGTGTGACGATGTTGTCAGACGCTCATTTGAGTAATAAGACATTAAACTGCCTGATAATCTTCGGGTTAATGAGTCTCATGCCTAACGCAATTATGTAAGTCACAAAGATTCATAAAATGTTACACAAAAGAAATACTAACATTCACTTGATGCTACAATAAAACATACTAATATGACTAGTTTATCACACCAACTGCAACCATTTGTGCCATACGAACTTTTCCATCCTCATCCAACTGATCAAACATCACAGAAAGTGGCTTATTGCTACCAATCAAGGACATCGCCACAAGACGCCCATCCAGTGTAAGACAACATAAATCTTTCATCCGAGTCGCTGCTTTCCCCATAATGCCAATCACTGCATTGCTTACTTGATTAGCGACTCTTGATTCCACACAGTTATCATTTCTTTTGCCACTAGGCACTAGTAGCCCTTGATGATTTGTCTAACATTTATGATTTTTCAAAGTCAGGTTTCATATTGTATTATTGTTCATGACACAAGATCAATATAGATCTCATATTTGCCATAGATTTAATGAACCAATTATTGCCATTCATTTTTTGATTAAAAAAAATAAAAACAAAAAAATAAAATAAACTTTCATCCCTTTTTTAAAAATTAAATATCTTGCAAACCGTTAATCGTTACGCGAAAAAAATCATATTATCGCGACGAGAATTAAATTATATTTCTATAGATATGCACTTCTATATACTTTCGACTATTTTTTTTTTCAAAATTTCCGTTAAAAAAAAATTACATGTGATTCGGAAAAATCACATGTGATTTTTAAAATGAATACATGTGATTTTTCTCATTGAAAATTTTGAAAAAAAAAAGTTCGTCGAAAGTATTTAGAAGTGCATATCTATAGAAATATAATTTAATTCTCGTCGCGATGTGTATTTTTCGTAGCTTGAAAATTTACTGTTTACCAGATATGTTGTTTAAGTGAAAAATAGTTTTTTATTAATTTTAATAAAAAATGAATGGCTAAAATTAATTTATTGAATCTATAATAAATATAAGATTTATATTAATCTCAACCCTTTGTTTTATTATTTATTATTTTCAAATAAAGTTTCCTGGACACTAGAGACCATTTGTGTAATGGTCAAAAAGTCAATAGTACTCCAAGTCATAATATAATAATGTCTTGAGATCATGACGACTTTGGTCACTTAAAAGATAACCACACATCTTCTGTATATCACCCTAACACTCCTTCGCTTCAGACAAACAAACAGATACATAATAATAATGTCTTCAGTCAATCATGACGATCTTGGTCACCTCAGAATCCCCTTTGAAAGCATACTATCCGCCACCAACAACTTTGATGACAAAAATGTCATTGAAAAAGCTGATTTTGGAAATGCTTACAAGGGACAGCTCTTGTGGTCCGGTGAGTTGATTAAAATTGATGCTCGGAGGTTTAATAAAGAATGGTCTGAAAGAGAACACGAGTTTTGGATGGAGATTTCAATGCTTTCCAGTCTCAAGCATAAAAATCTGGTTTTTCTTGTCGGGTTTTGTGACGAGAATGATGAGAAGATCACCGTTATCAAGTTTGAGACCAGGTTAAGTCTAGAAAACTATTTAAGTGACACGATGTTGTTGACATGGGTGCGAAGATTGGAGATTTCTGTCGGCCTTGCGAGCGCATTGAGCTACATTCATTATGATGAGCACCGTGATTTTAGCGTTATACATCGAAACATCGACAGTTTGAATGTCCTATTAAATGATAATTGTGAACCCAAGTTAAGTGAATTTAGACTTTCCATGAAGGTTGAAGCATCTCAGAGACGTCATTCATTCCTTGTTGATAAAGTTTGGGATAGGGAGGGGTATACAGACCCGACATATATAGAGACTAACAGTGCGAACCACAAGTCAGATATTTACTCCTTTGGGATAGTATTGTTTGAACTACTGTGTGGTAGGAAATCAATAATCGACAGCGATAGTAACAAGTATTTGGCTCCGGCGGCCATTCGCCTTTACAAAGAGAAGAAACTCAACGAAATAATTGATTGGGATCTATGGAATCACATGGACTCTCAATCATTTAACATTTTCGCGGAAACAGCATATGACTGCTTGAACGAAGCACGATCGCAGCGCCCAAATATTGATGAGATTGTCACGAGACTTGAGAGAGCATTGGAACTTCAACTCGGACATCAAAATGCGGTAAGATGGTTTTTCCTCTCCATCTTTCTATAATAATAACTACTACTATCTACTGTATTTGTTTGAATGTATACACCTTCAATCTATCAGTTTACAGTTTAGCTAGCCCCTATAAAACTGATTATACATAATTAGCCAGCTGCACTATACCTTAAGACTCTTAACTTGTCACCCACTATCCTAGTACCTTATTAGCCTCTGATCAGTTTCACAATTAAACCATTCGACTTTCAGAGAATATCCTGAATCAAAGAGTATAGGGTTAATGGCATGTAATAGCAACGTACTTTCCCACTTGTGCCATTATCAGATACGAACCCAAAATAATACAGATATCAGATACGAACTTTCAAATTTTTTTTCATTATCAGATACGAACTTTTTTATTACAGATATCAGATACGAACTTTCAAATTTTTGTTTCATTATCAGCAACGTACTTTTTTATTTGTTTCATTATCAACAATTTTTATTTTTAAAGTTTTTCTTATATTTGAACAAAGGAGAAAAGTACGTTGCTGATAATGAAACAAAAATTTGAAATTTCGTATCTGATATCTGTAATAAAAAAGTTCGTATCTGATAATGAAAAAAAATTTGAAAGTTCGTATCTGATATCTGTAATATTTTGGGTTCGTATCTGATAATGGCACAAGTGGGAAAGTACGTTGCTATTACATGCCATTAACCCAAGAGTATAATATCATGCTCATGCTCTGTTTAACACACTTATCATTTAGAGTTTTAACTCTTAGGAACTATTCTAAAATCTAAGCATATATACATGTCCAACCAGCATGTAATTGCTCTGAAAAACAGCATAGAAACCTTTAAAAGTATCTAATTGCCAATCGCTGTAAAAAAAAAATCAGCATACAAACATGTAATTGCTGCCAAAAAAAACATGGTTGCTCTAAAAAACTGTGTTGGAACAACATATAAAAGCTGTAATTGCTGCCAAAAAAAACAACATACAAATATGTAATTGCTTTAAAAAAAGAGCATTTAATTGCTGCAAAAACTTGTTTCCAAACAGCCATGTAAAGGCAATGTCCAAACAACATATAAAAGCTGTTAAAACAGCATATAAGCCTGTCCAAATAGCATATAGAAAGTGTTTAAAACACCATAAAAACCTGTCTAAACAGCTTTTAAAGCCTTTAAAAACTTGTAAAAAGCAATGTGGAACACATATAAACGATTTAATGACAAACCCAGCCAGAATTATAGAAACGGGTAAAACCCGGCGGGTCACACTGGGTTTTGAATTCTTAAAACCAGATTCTTTTGACCCGTTGTCTAAGCCGGAACCGGTTCAACCGGTTGAACCAGCCAGGTCGAACCGGGTTTCAAAACATTGAAAAAAAGTACGTCTGAAAACATTGTGAACTATGACCACCCAACTGAGATTTTGATAGGACGTCTTGCAAACCTTTAATATGAAACTGGGGAGTGTCCCTGGTAGACAATTAAAATTAGAAACCAGGGGATTGCTGAGTTACAAAGTAAAATCAAAATTTTAAAAGTAGTATAGGTATAACATCTACCTGTAGTTTAGCAAGTTCATTACGATATACACAAGGTATATGGCCTTGCACCGTAGCTTGTCCAAGCTGTAGATCAAAACT
>JARVZY010010278.1:0-42961 GCA_030686995.1 Artemisia argyi | reverse complement strand
TGAAAGCCAAAAGTTGTGAGCCAAACCCTAACTTGATTCTTGTTAAATAATCATGTTTATGTTATTTACATATTATTCTTGCTATATTATGTCTTGTAGTTATGTCCATGATGTATAAAAATGACCAAAACAAGTTATTGTTATTGATTGTTAAAACAAGTTACTAAAACGAGCAAACTAATGAATTTCTTGGAAAACCACGACCAAAATGGTAAAATTATGATATTGGATCATTACAAATTACAGTAGAGGACTTAACAAGGAAACCATAGCAATTTGAACCACCTAAAACGAGTAAACGAGTCAAAAGTTATGGCGATTTGAAGTTACCAAAGATTTCCGGCAAAACTGCCAAATAGCTTCCTGATCAAATTTGGGTTTTGAAAGTCACACTTCTGCTCCGATTCATCAAAAAGTTAAAACACGAAAGTTGTCCGGAACGACGTTTTCGTTCAGGAATAAAGAAGCTCGAGCCATGAAAACGCTTTCCGAGTGATAAATTTCTTCAAATTCTAAACAGCCCATTTTTAGACAAAGTCATTACATATAGGTTATGGTTTATGAAGACCAAAGGGGTCTTATGACCTATAATCAAGAGCACCACCATGGCTAGAGCCAAGGTTGTGTCTCATGACCTTGGAACAAGAACCAAAGGTCATGGCTAGGCCATGACGAAATGACCATAACAACTTACATAGGCGTAAACATGAAACAATGAATTAGGCGATATCATGAACAAACAATTTAGATCTACTTCACCTAAAAGGAAACTATGAGATATTACAAGGAAAAATGGTCATACAAGACTTATGAAACTTCCCCTAATAACAATCTTCATGTACTAATAAACTTTCCTAAGTTTATTCAAATATCGAACAAGTAACTTTTCGAATCAAAACTTATATCTATATATTTTATCAACTACTACAATAGTAGGGAGCCTCATGTGAGGAGTTCATCATGTAAGCCGTCGAGTTGAGTTGTGGATTTACGAGTTAAAGTGTCCTGGCTCCTCGAACGCTTACTAACATGACTTCTGAATTATGTTGGCCCGAACGGTAGTGAACGATATACCAAAACATACATGTTTCATGAATCTTTCTTTCAAAGACTTACAATATACATCATACCACATCATGGACTAAATGCAAGATATATATATAGGCACTCCGTTATATTCTCTACACAAATCCTAAGTCGCAACATTCTATTATAGGTTGCTCGTATAAACCTACACGATCCAACCATCACCTTCATTACTTGCTATTCTACTTAAGGTGAGTTCGTAGCCCCACTTTCTATTGTTTAACTATTTTACAAACCCATGGGGGGAATACATGCTATTATTTTTCTACTCGAACACGATGCTTTCTACTGTATGCTACCCGACGATGTTTTATTGTCACTAAGTAACGATTGCCATGTTCGAAGTCCCTATATCATAAACCATTAGTCACTACCTATAGTGAGCGCGAATATTGTGAATAGATCTATTGGGATTGACGAATCCCATTTGTGTTGAACATCTACGAGTTCACACAAATGCACTATATTTGAGATTTAGAGGTATAATGGCAAAAGTACCTGGATAGGGCTTCTATAATGCCAATTTGTGGTTCGATGTTAATGCTTTGGTTGTATGAGCTTAGTGCAATAAATAACGATTTTTGTTTTCTAACTATGAATGTGTGATTAATTACCTCACATTACAATTATTGTGTTCAAACGATTTAACCAAACTCTACGAATATCACTCAACCTTTGTGTTGACCTCTCAAGCATGTATTTCAGGTTCATGACGATCAAGGATGACACGGAATGGCACGGATACTCAAGAGGGCTATAAATTTTATTATCATTCAAAACTCATTTAATTTGTAAACATGGAACCATCTGGGACCTCATTTTGCAATCTCTGATATTTATACAATTTGAATGATAAATCTTTTAAAACGACTCAATTGGAGTTCGTTTTCTATTATTGTGTCTATTGTGCCGTCAAGTAACACCCAGTTCGAATTCCGCTGCATCCATGAATTGGGGGTGTTACAGATTGGTATCAGAGCCATGGTTATAGAGAAACGGGTCTAATTGAGACCTAAACTATAACTACAATTACAAGCAAAAACATTTTATAGCCTTCCGATCTTCGTGTCTTCCATCCTCCAGACGATTATGGACTTATTAAGCATTTTATGCTACATGAACATAAGTATATTCATATATACACACTAGGCATTTTCCACTACACGAACAAATACTAGTATATTTATATATACATTCGAGTTATTTTCAATCATTTTATCTAAACATATCTACACATGCCTATTCTATGGCATTTCGACACAACCACATTCTCCCAACCATGTTCCTACTCCAACATTTTATATCCAAGATATTGTAACGAATTACGATGGTCTTTTCTATTTCCCGAACATTGTATGACACAATGGTCTAATCTACTTCCGAGACATTGTGATTTGTGCAATGGTCTCTCGAATTATTCCACCACCTCATCAATATCATTTCATATGATATCAAAAACCCATCACAATCTATCGATTTCCAAACAAGAAATATGAGATTTCTAAAGGACAAACTAATCCATCATCGACAAAAGTTGAACTTTCTCTACATCCATCAAAGTTTTCTTCTGAAACCTTCATTGTTAAAAGTTTGTAATTCTAGCCCAGTATGGACTATTTTAGAATTACTTCAACTTCCTTTCCACACATATCTACCCGTACTATCTTCTATGCAATGAATGTGAAAACATACGTTACAAGTCTCTTATGGCGGGACTTGCAACTGAATGGTTTGACATCGCCTTTGTTTAGTGGACAGTTTCCCGAAAGCAACGGACGTATCACAAGTATACCTAATTTAGGTGTTTAAAAATTTTATCGAACCTTGGCTAAATATAGACTAGTCACCTATATTTAACCTAGGGACAGTGGAATATAGTCTGACTAACTATATTCGACTTAAAATTTTCAAATACTGAGAGTAGTTGTACTAGGGTTATGTTTAGGTTGATTTCCTACTTGAACTCGATAAACCACCAGAATACATTAAAACGATCTAGAGACACGATAGTGTTTTACCACTCAGCAAAATCTTAACACCTTATTTGTACTACCTAATTTCATTCTTGAAAGTTTTCATTTATGAGATAATCCGAACTACTATCTTGGGATAGTTATCAATTATTCTCTACATCCTGTAGAAGTACAATCCTGTTTAGGTCCTAAGAATACCATTCCATCATAAACCTTTAAAATCTCTTAAGATTTTTAAAGCAAACTCAACATCTATACCTAAGAGTATTAATGTTAAGCATACACTACACACTTTTTGTTCGTCAACATATCACATCATTATCTTTACAATCGTTGGAACCACAAACTCATTAACAGATGTTGATGCACTTTTAAAGCTCAAATCATCCTTAGCTATACCACAAGTACCCTAATCAGCTTTACAAGTTTGAATATTCATCTTGTACTTTTGCAACACCAGTATCATCTCGTAATACACTACCTTGTAACTCACCGACTAAGTACGAATGTTGTGAAGGATGATTTGTAATTATTTGAATGGATTGGGATGCCTTTTCATTTAAATAAAGACATTGTAAATCACTAAACCATAAGTTTATATTTCCTTATCTACATTGTTTGGGATGCCTCTCTATGTAAATAAAGAATTATAAACAAGTGGGCTTATTTGTATCCGAAATAACATAAGTATGACGTCAATAAACACTAGGTACAACAACCGATTACTTACTAGGCTATAATTGCAACTACTATATCAATTCCTATTAATATTCGACTGCTATATCAATTTCCTTTGATATTCGACTATTACCATACCTTTCCTACATAAAAGTAAACCTCGTCCTACACCATACACTGAAACGACAAATCAAACTACACCACTAGTAATCCCAGACTATAGTCCTCATAAGTAACCACACATCTTTATCGACACCACTCCAACATATGACACAAAAAGAACTTCGGGACGAAGTTCCCCGTAAGGGGTAGAGACTATAACAATTCGCAATTTCAGGTTAATTACCATTCCCGGAAAATTTCACTATTCACTTTTACTATTCATTTTTCCCAAAACTTTCCCGAAAGTTGATTTTTATTTGATATTCTCAAGTGATAAATCATTTCCATGGAAAATTAAATGTTTGACATTCGTCAGATCATTTTCGTGAAAGTTATTAAGGGATTACACGTTTTAGGGTAAAACGTCATTCAGAAATTCTACGTACAACGAAACTCGACCGCGTTAAGTGACCCCGCATCAGAAAAATGTTTGACACACTCATGATTTATTTGAGAATTAATCGTGACTGAGAAAAACATGACCAAAGACTTCCCAGCAGGTCACCCATGTCGGTACTAATCTCACATGAGCACGCTTAACCGAATGGGCGATTAACCGTTAGATCACAAAACGAGTTTCTAAGACATTTTGAGTTTTCAAAATTATTAGAAAAAGTCAACATAATTTTCCCTCCTCCATTGACCAAAAATCATCCCTTGATGTTATAAGTCATTTTGTGATTTTTAGGCTTACGGTTTGATGTCTAAAAGATATTTAATACCAACCGACACTAGACTGAGCCCAGTCTAGACATTATAAGTCTTTTTAAATCATTTATATCATATTAGAAAAGTAACATTTTACTTTTCTCAGTTTTACGTAAAATTCGTACATTTTACGTATTACGCGTTTTAGACCCGTGTTTCCAGTTTTTAGCAGGGTTTTAGCACCCGATAGATCCTACCACTCATTTTATATTTTATTATTGGCTATATGGACATGTCTAACAATACTTTAAAGTTCCATAATTTTACGACACCCGGTCTTACGTTTTGAGGCTTAATCATTTACGATTGGCATTTCCCGGAGTCAAAACTAACCGAGTATCTTGGATAATACCAAGAAAAGTCCACACCCTTGCTCTCCAAGCTTACTAACCGACCTAGGAGGGGGGGGAGTCATCCCATGTGGCTTCATCTCATGAAATTACCCCTAGATCATCTCTAAATTACAACTTTGTCACCAAGTTATGTAGCTTTCCTAGTAAGCTTCCTAACCTCCTCATTTGGACTATAAATACTCCCTCCCCATCCCATTTATGCCGTGCACCTCCAACCCCCATAACCATCCCATTCTTAGCTCATTTCCTTCTAGTTTCATGCATGATTCAAGTGCAAGTTCAAGGTTGAAACCCTAGATAGGTTATCATTCATCAAACACTTCCATAACCTCATATACTTGGTGATTTCTCTTGAGTTTGAATCCACTCAAGTCACCTAAACCTTCATCATCCATCTTTCAAGAATACCAAGGGTAGAAAGATTGCATGAAGTGAAAAAGGGTTGAAGCAAGTCTATCAATGTCCTATCCTTACATGTTAACTTCCTTTCATCTTTGAAAGCCAAAAGTTGTGAGCCAAACCCTAACTTGATTCTTGTTAAATAATCATGTTCATGTTATTTACATATTATTCTTGCTATATTATGTCTTGTAGTTATGTCCATGATGTATAAAAATGACCAAAACAAGTTATTGTTATTGATTGTTAAAACAAGTTACTAAAACGAGCAAACTAATGAATTTCTTGGAAAACCACGACCAAAATGGTAAAATTATGATATTGGATCATTACAAATTACAGTAGAGGACTTAACAAGGAAACCATAGCAATTTGAACCACCTAAAACGAGTAAACGAGTCAAAAGTTATGGCGATTTGAAGTTACCAAAGATTTCCGGCAAAACTGCCAAATAGCTTCCTGATCAAATTTGGGTTTTGAAAGTCACACTTCTGCTCCGATTCATCAAAAAGTTAAAACACGAAAGTTGTCCGGAACGACGTTTTCGTTCAGGAACAAAGAAGCTCGAGCCATGAAAACGCTTTCCGAGTGATAAATTTCTTCAAATTCTAAACAGCCCATTTTTAGACAAAGTCATTACATATAGGTTATGGTTTATGAAGACCAAAGGGGTCTTATGACCTATAATCAAGAGCACCACCATGGCTAGAGCCAAGGTTGTGTCTCATGACCTTGGAACAAGAACCAAAGGTCATGGCTAGGCCATGACGAAATGACCATAACAACTTACATAGGCGTAAACATGAAACAATGAATTAGGCGATATCATGAACAAACAATTTGGATCTACTTCACCTAAAAGGAAACTATGAGATATTACAAGGAAAAATGGTCATACAAGACTTATGAAACTTCCCCTAATAACAATCTTCATGTACTAATAAACTTTCCTAAGTTTATTCAAATATCGAACAAGTAACTTTTCGAATCAAAACTTATATCTATATATTTTATCAACTACTACAATAGTAGGGAGCCTCATGTGAGGAGTTCATCATGTAAGCCGTCGAGTTGAGTTGTGGATTTACGAGTTAAAGTGTCCTGGCTCCTCGAACGCTTACTAACATGACTTCTGAATTATGTCGGCCCGAACGGTAGTGAACGATATACCAAAACATACATGTTTCATGAATCTTTCTTTCAAAGACTTACAATATACATCATACCACATCATGGACTAAATGCAAGATATATATATAGGCACTCCGTTATATTCTCTACACAAATCCTAAGTCGCAACATTCTATTATAGGTTGCTCGTATAAACCTACACGATCCAACCATCACCTTCATTACTTGCTATTCTACTTAAGGTGAGTTCGTAGCCCCACTTTCTATTGTTTAACTATTTTACAAACCCATGGGGGGAATACATGCTATTATTTTTCTACTCGAACACGATGCTTTCTACTGTATGCTACCCGACGATGTTTTATTGTCACTAAGTAACGATTGCCATGTTCGAAGTCCCTATATCATAAACCATTAGTCACTACCTATAGTGAGCGCGAATATTGTGAATAGATCTATTGGGATTGACGAATCCCATTTGTGTTGAACATCTACGAGTTCACACAAATGCACTATATTTGAGATTTAGAGGTATAATGGCAAAAGTACCTGGATAGGGCTTCTATAATGCCAATTTGTGGTTCGATGTTAATGCTTTGGTTGTATGAGCTTAGTGCAATAAATAACGATTTTTGTTTTCTAACTATGAATGTGTGATTAATTACCTCACATTACGATTATTGTGTTCAAACGATTTAACCAAACTCTACGAATATCACTCAACCTTTGTGTTGACCTCTCAAGCATGTATTTCAGGTTTATGACGATCAAGGATGGCACGGAATGGCACGGATACTCAAGAGGGCTATAAATTTTATTATCATTCAAAACTCATTTAATTTGTAAACATGGAACCATCTGGGACCTCATTTTGTAATCTCTGATATTTATACAATTTGTATGATAAATCTTTTAAAACGACTCAATTGGAGTTCGTTTTCTATTATTGTGTCTATTGTGCCGTCAAGTAACACCCAGTTCGAATTCCGCTGCATCCATGAATTGGGGGTGTTACAATTGTCACACATTTGAACATTTATGTGACTAGAGGTAACTAGTAATTTTTTTTTTGATTATTTAGTCACTTATAATTTGGGATGTGTGACAGATGCAAATAAGTCGGATACATTAGTCACACTAAATATATACATATGTGACAAATATCTGTCACACAATTGAACAGTGTGACCAAAATTCATATATGGTCACATGAAGTAATCGTGTATGTGACCAAAGCATATAGTCAAATTTGTCACACATTATTTAAAAGTGACCACTAAATTTTTCCCCAAAAATCAAATTCCCCACTTAACTTGTCACACATTATTTCAAAGTGACTACTAAATTTTTCCCCAAAAATCAAATTCCCCACTCAACTTTTCACAAAACCCGCTTAAATTTTCCCCCAAAATCAAATAAATTTTTCACCAAAATCAAATTGCCCCTCCACCCATTTTTATCTTTTTCTCATATCTATAAGCCCAAAAAAAAAAAAAAAAAAAAAAAAAAAAAAAAAAAAAAAAAAAAAACTCCAAAAAAACTCCCCCCCCCCCCCCCCCCCCCCTCATAGATCCTTTGAGATAATCAACCCTAAATCTCTTCCACTTTTTGTTAAAATCACCTACACTCAAGAAACTTGCATTCTAAAAAATATGAAAGATTGTGTATTGAAAGGTCAATAGGTTGGTGGAAGATATACCCTTTTTATTATCTGGTGATTCAACAAGAAGTCAAGAACAAACCGATAGACAACATCAGCTCTCAGCTGAAGCTTCACAGATATCATACTGGTCAGGAATCCAGGGTTGTAACGGCACTTACACTGTTGACGTCTCATCTTTTCCGGTCAGTTGGTGTGTTAATGTTTTTTATCGATATTTTGGAAATACATTTTCTGACTTTGCTTTTGTTTACCTAGATACCAAGGTCATGTATCTACTGCTTTGGTACTTGGTTAATGTACTAATTGTTTAAATTACCATTTTCTTAGATCTACCCCCATGGGTCAACCGACACACTTCCATATGCCACCATGGGTTCTGGATCTCTTGCTGCAATGGCTATCTTCGAATCAGAGTATTGTGAAGGGCTGATAGTGAGTTACTGCGTATAACTTTTATTATCATATTTTATTTACTTATTACTCCTACCCTTTTTGGTTTAGTAAAACTTGTCCGCGTTTAAATTCAAGCATGATTAGTGCTTGAAAGATTCATTGCCTTCTTATATCTGTTTGTTGTTATGGTGCCTTTTTTATTTGCTCTGTGATGGCTTGCCTTCATATCAAAATTTATAGTGTAGACTGAATTTGACATTGCCAACATTGGATTGTCGCAGGAAAAATTATGTGTAGACTGAATTCATAAAGGAAAAGAAGGCTTGATGTGTCAATATGATTCTCGTGTAATAAGTCATGACCTTTCAAACAGTTGATAACAATGGTTCGGTCAGGTAATTAATTATATTGATTATGGATTTTTATTAAATGTTAGAATGGTGTTTGAAAGTTGTTGATATCAGTGCTTATCTGCATATCTTTTCAAAATATAAGTAGTTCTGTTTGTATGGATGAACTGTTTATCTGCTTATTTTAGAGCAAAAAAATGCTAAAAGTAAGTTGGTAACACAGAAAAATGGAATAAACGTCTTCAATCCCAAACAGCCCCTTGATATACAAAGTTTTACTTGGACATTTTTGTTCAATGATATGACAGTTCATGTTATGTGTATCAGCGTTGTATGGATGTGTGTGTAAAGCTGAGTAGGCATAGTAATCAGTCATGTTCTTTGCCTTCACACTAATAAGCGGTAGCAAACATGCTGGAAACAATTTGGTTATAAGAGTAAAAGGTCACATACTACTAAAATACTCGAGGCCTATTATGATATACATTATCAGTAAATAAAATGAATAAATTTTGAAGCCATATTATAAAAATAATCATGGATGTATTTTGAAGCACCTTTATAAGAATGAGCATAAGTAGATAGAAGTTGCTATAATTTTTAACTTGTAATGTGCTTATGCAGGTTGGAGAAAGAAATGCAACAAAGTTGGATGACTCTTTCATTAGGAGCTATGATGACGTTTTTATGGATTGATTCAATTAACCCTACCAATTGATTCATTTGATCATTGGTAAGTTAATTAAACATTATATTTACAACTATGTATTTATATTGATCTGTTAAAAAATGTATTTATATTGATTAATACGTATATTGCATTTGTATCGGTAAGGCCTTTGAGTGATTGGAGGATAAAACAATGAGAATTTATATGTTTTTTCTGTCTATACACGTACTTTGGTTCTCTTCCTCCATGCTCTTTTTCTCTACATGATAGAATCTTGGAAAGTGGCAACAACCCCGTCCACCCTTCAGTTAGTTTATGAGGCAATAGGTGCAGGACAACAAAGAAATGATAGAAAGTACTGTAGAATCTAAGCATATTGGGTTGTGTTTATTGCAAATGGGTCAACTGGATTAAATATAAATTATGTGTAGACTGAATTCATATAGGAAAAGAAGGCTTGATGCTAGACTGCTAGTAATTCAAAAGAAGTCAAGTAATACTAATTTTTGTTGTCCTAGGTGATATATCTCTAGTTGACCCGAGCCACTCTTTGTTGAATTTTATGACTTCTATAGATAACTGAAAGAGTGATCATAATTTTGTCTCTTTCTTGCAGGTGATTGAAATTAGCAAGGGGAGCAAGGTGAAGTATGAGCTTGATAGGCTACATGACATAAATGATACAATGTATTATAAGGTGAGTGTTACTGAAGTTATGTTTGCGTGCTAAACTGTAATCGTGAGTACAACCGTTCAGATATAGGGTCATATAAATTTCTCTGTCTAATATATAATCAGCTGTGGACCTCGAATATAACTGTATTATTTTGATGCTAATTATAATGCTTATAGTCAATAAAAAGTTAAGGTCGGCTGTCAACTAATGGCAGGTTCTAATAGCCAAAATCGAGGAATATGCCCCTATAGTATACACTCCTATAGTTGGACTTGTTTGCCAGAAATATAGTGGGTTATTTAGAAGGCCAAGAGGGATGTATTTCAGCACAGAACCTGTTCTACAGTTGGAGAGATGATGTCAATGGTTTACAACTGGCGTACTGAGCAGGTGTGTGTTCTTCACTTACCATTTCAGGCTTCTGTCTAATTCAATATTATAGAATAATACTTGGGTCTTATACAGTTATACTCTTATGTATGATGCCATGATACTTTTTTTACATCTGTAGTATACTAATTTAATTGTACTTGTTATCTCATCTATCGTATTTAAAATTGTATTTTCAGTGCAGATGCCGACGTTAGCCTGTCAAGGATAATAAGGCATGATACAGGCACAAAGGACGAGATATCGGTATGTTACTTGATCAGGTTAGTTAGAAGATATCTCCTCTTATTAATAGGAGATCAAAACTAGAGTCTACATCTTGCTTTCAAGAACCAAAATTCCTAGAATTAATATCAAAATCGATGGTTTATTATTATATATAGATGAGTATGGAAATCGTCACTTTTCAATTTGTTTGCAGTGGTGAGAGTATGGAAAATGCTTTGCGGGCATGTTGTAAGGGTATCAAAATTGGAAAGATTCTTATTCATAGAGAAGGCGACAACGGCCAACAGGTGTGTGTCTAAGATTACTAAAAAATATTGTTTGCATTCACCCAAATTATAGCACTAAAACTTGATTTGAGTGCTTCTACACAAAGACGTCTTGTCACACTCCCAAAATCGGGTCCAACGGAAGCATACATGTAGCTGAGGTGTAACTCAATTGGTATTACAACATAAGTTCAAAAATGGTTTTCACTTGAATCATTTAGAATAAAATAGTTTAATAAAAAATGTTGAATTTACATTGTTAAAAGTAGTGCGGAAGTAGGCCCTTAAAATAGTTTAAAACGGTCCCCAAATGAATAATCAGAGTCTTCTATGACCATGCCATGCCCTGCCAAAACCTCCTGTAGCGTGCCATTGATTAATACCTGAAAATACATGCTAAAGTGTCAATACGAGGTTGGTGAGTTTATAGAGTCTTGTGAAAAAGAATGTAATGCATATGAATGAAGATTTCCTAGCAAAGGCCTCGTAAATCCACTCAGTTCCAAGTCCCGCCATAAGAGACTTGTAACCTGTGTGTTTACGACCCACTGCCAAATATGATCTATGTGAACAAAAGTAATACTTGTATTTAAATTCCAAGATAAATATAGCAAAACGGCTATATAAATAATTCAGACAATGAGGGCATATGGTAAATCAGTCAAGTAAGGAAACAACAATATTATGTTTGACATCACAGCCAAGTGGGGAATACCACAATATTACATTTGACATCACAGCCAAGTGGGGAATACCACAATACATTTGACATCACAGCCAAGTGGGGAATACCACAATATTACAATGAACATATAGGAACAATTGGTGACCATGAGGTCATATAAACAAGGATGATCAATCCCATGTAATACAGGTAATCAAACATGCCAATGAAATGCAGGTGATTAAACATACCAAAGAAATACAGGTAATCAAACATACCAATGAAATGCAGGTGATCAAACATATATTTAGGTAAAACTGAAACTATTTGAGTAATCAACCATGTAAAGCAAGTAATGCGTTTAAGTAAAACGAGCATATATTCTCCCCCAAAGAGTTTACAAAACAATTAAAAGAGTAGGGGCTATGACTCACCTGGTGCGATAGCTACGATGACAAAAGTGGATACACAGAAATGAGGTTCGATCTCTAACCGCAACCTAATATGAATGATATGATCTAATGTAAGAAATGAAATAATGCTATACATGCAAATACGTATGTTATCGATACCACTCGTGAAATTTGAAAATAACGTTTATCGTCGAAAAATACATTTTTGATGTCTCGTTAGGTTAATAAACACTTTCCATGTAAATAGGTTGAAACGGTACTCCACGATCCTCGTTTGGTGTTCTATCGGCAAATATAAGGTTTTCGTCGCAAAATATAACATTTTCATTACTTGAAAATATGTCCAAATTGGCCTCATAAAACAAGTCGCGAAATAGTAAATATTAAGAGTTAGGAAAGAAGCTCAGTAGTTTTAGAAAGATTTTCACCTTAACTAAAAAGTCATAGAACTAAAGTTTGTCCATACGGGTCTCGATCATAAAGAAAAATAGTCGCGAAGTGAGGTGTTTGGGTTGTTTTGGCAGATTCTGGGCAGTTTTCGGGAAAGTTTGGAAGATCATAAGTTATTCGTTATAAATCCTTTTGACAAACGGTTGGATGTTTTGGAAACTAGGCTGGGTAACCTAACTTTTTGTCAGTGATGTAAATTTTCCAGAAATGAGTTTAACAATAAAGAAAATGGCTCTCAACCTGGTCACTTGGCAAAATGGTTAATACTTGGAAAATTTTCTAACTGTTGGGCTGAAGGAAAATATTAAAATCGTCTAAAATTCAAACGCTTGTATCTTTTTCGTTATAAGTTCATTTTCTATGTTCTTTATATCCCCGGAATCGTGGGACAACATACTAATATATTTTGGATAAGTTGAGATGGCTAGATCAAGTTTTACAGCTCAGATTGGCCCTTGAAAATCGTGGGACAGCAATTACAATTTTTAGAAAAAATAGTTTTCGTCGTTAAACTTGCAAAAATCATATCTCCTTCATTATAAACTCGTTTTAATCCGTTCTTTTGCCCACGGCTTCGTTTTTGAATGTATTTTCTAAATATTTGGCCAAAAAGTACACCCAACCCCCTGGATTTCCCACATTTTACAAATAGGGACAGTAGGTATTTTTCTTGTTCAATACTTGGTTTCCTAGTTACTAACTTGTATAAAAACCTTCCAAACAACTTCAATACAACCCTTAAACTACCATACACCTTCTTAGGGTGTCATTGGGTCCTAAAATTCATAAAATATGGTAGGATTTCGAGGGATGATCATAGGTTATTAAAAATCTCATAAAACTTAAAATACTTGTAAAAGTGGTATAAATACATAAGTATATGAGCATGTTTACTAATAAATCTTGAAAATACATCATGTTATTAATCAAATGAGAGTATAAAAAGATGAAAAACTTTACTTGTAACTTACTTGATGTTTGAAGAGGATTAGTGATAGATTACTTAGTTAAACTTCAAGGTTTCATCCTAAACTTTAACTAGATTACTAGATAACCTTGTAAACACTTTGATTCTTGAAAAATATGGATCCCCCATGAAGGTTTCTGCTGCAGTGAGTTTCTAGGAGAGAAAAGAGATTGATTTTTGTGATAAAAATGAATTATTAGCTAGTTATTTCCTTATATAGTCCAAGGGCATTTTGGTAATTTTATCAAAAGGGCATAATTGTAAGTTCAGGGACAATTGAAAGTATCTAGATATTTTTTAGATATTTAGGATGAGTATGAAGGAAGTTTGATAATATCTCGTTCACTGAGTCAGTTTTGGTTCCGATAATCGCTAAACGTAAATTGTTAAGCCGCGAAACGTAAATCCGGGTATCGTAAAAATATGAAACTTGAAAAAATGACTAAACTTGTCAAAATACTACATAATAAAATATAAAACGAATGGTAAGTTCCATCGGGTTGCTTAAACGCTGTTAAAACTGGAAACGCGAGTTTAAAACGCGTAATTCGCGTAAAACGCTGAACTGGAAAACGTAAAATTCCAAAACTTTTAGAATTGTCGTAAAATGAGAGAAAATCATATTTTTATCGTTTATAGCATTTTATGGACATATCGGGATGCTGGAATGACTTTTAAACCTAAAAGTAAATCTCGGACACGGCTTCCTGATTTTTGCAAAAATGATCCGACGAGCACCAAACTCTCGGATTATCATTAAAATAGTTTAACTTACGAGAATATGAAATAAAAATTTCGGAGATGAATAGTGAAAGTGAATAGTAAAAAAGAATAGTAACTTTCCGAAATGAAAAATGAAATTTCGACGTTTGAAAAAGGACATGAAATTACGAGTTGTGACACGTCTGACTTCAGAATATGTGTAATCTTACTTCACAATTATTTTGATGGGTTGGTGCTTGTTATCTATAATAGCTTTCAACTTAGTGTATTTATTTATGAAAAAACCCCACATCAAATGAGTGGCTCATCTTCTTTCACATAGGTTGATCGCTCTTTTTTTAAATAGGTTGATATGATTGTTGTTACGGATGGAAGCAGAATATTGGGTCTTGGTGATCTCGGAGTTCAGGGAATTGGCATTGCAATTGGAAAGTTGGATTTATATGTTGCTGCAGCTGGAATTAACCCTCAGAGAGTAAACTTTTTTCACTGTTCAGTACATATTTGTTTATCTGAAGATATACTACTCAAAGATTAAGACTGCTTGAAGTTAATATTGCTAGTGTATTAGTTACAACTGTTAGTTATAAGTTAGTATTGTTGGTTCATATAGTTAGTACTGCTTTTATGATATGTATTGTAAGCCGACTAGGACTCCTTGGTGTATAAAAGGAGGTCCAATGTTATATTTTGTTGAGTTATATACATTCCAATTTTTTTGTATTTGAATTTGTTTTGATTTATATTTGAATTTGTTTTGATATATATTGAGTTTTTAAATGTGACTAAAAGATGCATACAGTCACACTTATAAACACGTTTGGTCACTGTTTGCTTAATTCGTTGTGTGACTAAATATTACAAAAGGCCACACAAAAAAAATCATGTAGCAATTGGATGATCAATAGTCACACAAAATATACATTTTCTTCACTTTAAACAACATATGGTCACACTTATTAACATTTTTGGCCACTTTATGCTTAATTGTATGTGACTAAATAACCAAAACAAAGATGCTTTGTGTGACTAAATATTACAAAAGGCCACACAAACAAAAAATTAATGTGGCCATTGGATGAACAATAGTCACACAAAATACATATTTCTTTCACTTTAAACCACATATCGTCACACTTATTAACATTTTTTTGCCATTTTTTTTTAAAATTGTATGTGACTAACTAAAAAAAAAATATTTGTTGTGTGACTAAACCACCACAAACGTCACATTTATTATATACTAGCTTATTGACCCGTTGACACCGGGTTGTTTTTAAAGAAAAAGGGAATGAGATGATAAGAAAAGGGATAACGTAAACATGTTGCATTTAATATATGAAATAAAGAATGATACAACGCGTAAACACTTTCTGACTTTTTACTCTTGGAACATCAACAAAAGTTAACGGCAAATGGAATTTTAATCAAAACAACAAACGTAAACATGTTACATTAAAATAAGGCCAATGTTCACACGTTACATGAATTAAAAGTTGAATATTCAAAAAATGCTAACAATGAAAGGTTGGAGTTTTTTCCGGGTGAAATGGTAAATGTGTATCTTCTACATACCTGTTATATGATCATAGACCTTCAAGAACTTCTTTATACACGACATTGGTTGTAGTTTTTGAGA
Organism: Artemisia argyi; assembly: GCA_030686995.1. Lineage (NCBI taxonomy): Eukaryota > Viridiplantae > Streptophyta > Magnoliopsida > Asterales > Asteraceae > Artemisia > Artemisia argyi. The sequence goes on along the minus strand of JARVZY010010278.1, from coordinate 26,979 downwards.
TATTACCTTCATTATCACATACAACAACCTTCAAACCTTTTTTGCTCTTCACTCTTGAAACAGCAACGTAGAGTTGTCCATGTGTGAAAACAGGACGTGGCAAGTATAAACCAACTTTAGAAAGCGATTGACCTTGGCTTTTGTTTATTGTCATTGCAAAAGAAACATATATAGGATACTGCTTTCTGACAATCTTAATAGGTAAACGCTTATCCGACGGAGTAATTCGCAACCTTGGTATAATAACCTTTTTTCCAAAGTTGTTTCCGTTAATGATCTACGCCTGAATAGATGTTCTTGTTAATTTAAGCACCTACAGTCTTGTTCCGTTACATAAACCATTGGCTTGATCTATATTTCTTAACAACATAATCGGTACTCCCACTTTTAAAGCAAGCCTGTGGTTTGGAACACCTGAGAACTTCAGTCCATTGATAAATTCAGGCGAGAAAATGGCCTGATCTATGATGGTGCCACGCTCACTTTTATCGATGTTGTCGCAACTTAGGTAGACCATTTCTTCACCTGGAAACTTGTCCAGCAAATGATCATTTATAGTGTCGACAATTTCATTGGTGGGAGCAAGAATCGCCTTTTCTTGGAAGTACTCCGGATCATGTATGTTATCCAAAATGTTTGGATAAGTAAAGTCGATAATAGATGCTATTGGATCATCAGCCTATTAGAATTTCTTCCGGCACATCTATGTCAACCTCACCATCAATTGGTCCTCCAAGCTTGCCATCTCCAACTTTGAGGATCCACTCTGCAAATTCCCTTATTTCACTGACATCTTCAGGGCGTGATTCAATAGTAAGCCTCATGTTGGCTGTTAGCTTAAGCACCTTACAGTAATCCCATAAGTAAGATTGCTTCAAGGATGCACCAACAATATCTTGCCGAGATCCTTTTGGAATGACAGGAAGAACCTGTCTAAAATCACCACCAAACACCATGGTCATGTTTCCAAAAGGATCATCACACGTGTCATACCGGCTCTTACGAAGTATATCTCTCAAAGACCGATCTAAGGCCTCGAAACAAAGCTTATTTTCCATGGGCGCTTCATCCCATATAATAAGCTTACACTTCTTTAGCATGTGTCCCAGTTCGCTTTGTGCACTTATTGAGCAAGTGGAGGTCTCATCAACATTTATTGGAATATGAAATCTTGAGTGAGCAGTCCGACCTCCCGACATTAACAAAGATGCAATACCGCTGGATGCTACATTCAATACTATATCACCTTTTCTTCTAATGCTGGCTGCAAGTGTTTTCCACAAAAACTTCTTCCCGGTACCACCGTAACCATAAACAAAATAGACTCCTCCTGTTGCACTATCAACAGAGTTCACTATGGTGTCATACACACCCTTTTGTTCCGGAGTCAATAAAGCGTACAAACGTTGATATTCAGATTCCATCTCTACTGGATTGTAGTCCATCTCATCATATATAAGCCGGTTACCAAATTCAGTTATGTATCGGTCATCCGGATAAGGCATCTCAGGCCAACGCCTCAAAGTAGTGCCTCTTGATTGCAATAGTTGTTCAATATAGTACAAAGCTATATTCTTTTTTTCCTCATCACTAAGCATCAAGTCTGCATAAAACAAACGACATGTGGTTAGCTAATTAAGAGCAAGATTATTAAAAGATAAGATGTAACATCAATAATCCATGACTTAAATGTTGTATAAGATTATTAATAGAAAACATGACTTAACTGTTTTATAACCTTTTGGTAAGTAAAAATGTTGCATGGTCAGAAGTGTTGTATCAGATAACCTTTAACTTTAAGATTATTAATACAAAACATCACTTGCTTAACTGTATGAGTTAACGTTAAGATATTCATATAAAACATCTTAGAAGTGTTGCATAAGATAACCTTTTGGTAGATAAAAAAAACGTATGACTGGACTGTTTTATATGATTATAATTTCAATTAAATATGCATAAAACATAATAGTAAGACAGCTTGTTTCAAACTTATACCTGGAATGCGTAAAATCTGTCTTCTCTTGTATTGAACATCTTCTGAGAGCAAATGCCATGTTTGCATCCAAACAGTCAAAGGTGTAGTAAGTTCTTTTTGAGATAGCAATGTTGCAAAGAGTTCACGAAGATGTTCAGCGGATGCCCAATGGGCTGCGTCTTTGATACTTTCAACATACTCATTATCATCCTCCAAAAGGCCCGCTGCATAGCAAGCTTCTTTGTAAGTAGGATAAACAACACCGTTAACTTTTCTAATCTCAGCGTGCGATCGACATCCTTTACGACTGTTCAACAGCATCCTACAATAGTAAGCATCTCCTATTCCTATAGGAACATTATGAATTCTTCCTATAGCTTTACCTTGCTTTCTATACGTCCACATTCTCTTTTGTAAGTTCCAAACATATTTTGTAGGAAACTCAGCGTACGTTAACTCCCTTGCTTCTGGAAATTTTTGATTCATTTTCATCCAACCATCAAACATGGAAACACCTACTGTTGGCTTTTGAATAGCAACTTCAAGGTCTGCGATTTCATCATACACAACTGACTCCTCACCTTCAAGATGAAAGGATAGCCTCTCAACGTTCGGTGTTCTATAATGAATCTCAAAACCAAATAGTCTCCATGCCGCCTCACACGCAGATAGGTACCTGCAATCCGACGACGCATTAATGTGATTAACTTGTTATATACCGGGAAAGGTGTGTTGCATATGAAAGTCCATTGTATTTATAAGACTATTATTTTAACTGAATTGGTTTACATGTTGAAGTTATTTGAGCAAAAGTTGTAAGTGGAAATTAAATACATGTTTCTCAAGTAGTGCAATTTCCAAGTATGTTTGCAAATCGTTAGAACTACTTAAGCATTAGGTAAATGTGCAAATATCCGTTGTATTATGTCTCCGGATCCAGCTAAAGTAGATCAGCTAACTAAAAATGAAGCATTAGTGATGGCACGATATAGATGAAACACCATATAATTTGTTACAAAGATTTGATGCATTAAAATAGATTTAACCGGTTAAATAAGGAAGTAGACATTAACAAAGCTTTTAAAAGCTCAGTTGTAACCTTTTTTTTAAGTACAGAGTATACATTTTTAACGTATTTTGGGATATGTATTTGAATTTGTGTTAGTGAGCACTGAAATTATTGCTATTGCTAATAATCATGTCTATTAATTAAAAGGATTAAGCTTAAAACATACAAAAGGAACATCTTAAAGTGTAGAATCTGCTTGTAGATGTTGTTTTCTTTGTGTTCGTTAAAAAAAAAATATATGCACTTGACCGTAACTATAAGCTTATATTTCATTTCTTATGTAATGAAAATCATGGTCATCAATAAAATTACTATGACAACAAACGTGCTATCAAACAAAACTAATTTCCAAAAACTTTTGTTGTATATGAATGTTGGATCTAATTATACGACTCTTCTTAGAACTGATTTGGTTTACATGTTGAACTTCTTTGACCAAAACTTGTAACTGGAATTTAAGTAGATGTTTCTTAACTACTGCAATTTTCAACTATATTTGCAAATCATTATAACTACTTAACCATCAACTAAATGTGCAAATATCATTTTCTATTATGTCTACGGATCCAGCTAAAGTAGATCACCTGACCGAAAATGAAGCATTAGTGATGGCACAATATAGATGAAACACCCTATAACTTGTTAGGAAAATTTGATGCATAAAAGATTGAACCTGTTAAATAAGGAAGTATACATCAAATAATTAAAGAGAATGTTACCTGCAATCCAAGAACGCTTTAATCTCATCAACAGGTTTATCAACTTGTTCACCTTCAGGTGTGGTAACCGGCTCATACAACTGTGCCGACACTCTATCAGGACCTTTGTTGATATATTTAAACAAATATTTGATTGAACCGGCCTGGTTACACCACTCAACGTTAATGTGGCATTGATAACGTTTTAGAAGCGTAGCATTGTACGGAATAACATAACCATTATGCAACAGATGGCCATTCTTTTCCACATATTTTCCATCGTCCCGTATTCTATAAACGGGATAGCCATCGGCGTCAACTGAGCTGTGTTGTGTGAATTTTTTTGGAAAGTGTTTAGTACATTGACCCCCATCCATACACACCTGTTTTGGATCATCTTCCCCGCAAGGACCATGCATCATAAAATCAGTAACTAACTTGTACAAATCTGGGTCATCATCTTTATCTGGTATCTCCGCGGAAATGTATTTATCAATCTGATCAGCATTGGGAACCTTGTCGTCCTTGTGCAAGAACAAACAAACATGCGCGTGCGGAAGTCCTCGCTTTTGGAACTCAACGGTGTACACAACTGCACAATATTGTTACCGTAATTTTAAAAAGTAGAATTGTATAAAATTTCGGAGATCAAATAAAATTTATACTAAACGTATTAATATTTAGTAAATTGTTACGTATAGTACCTGCTTGAACGCGTCCAAATAAACGTAATTCTTTGAAATCCTTCACTAACTGGTCAAGTTTGATCTTAAACACTCTTGTCATCACATCAGGGCGATCTGTGGCAGAAAGGTTATGCTCTCGCATATATCTTGCATTCTTCGGCCAGTTAGGATTCCAAGTCACAGTTATGAACAAATCTGGGCAGCCATACCATCTACACAACGCCATGGTATCCATATCGTTCTGTTTCATGTACCTTGGTCCGCCGGTAAATGTAGAAGGCAAGATGACCGGTTTCCAAGCTTTGTTGGGTCGTTATTACCATCCGCAATGCTCTTACGAATGTTTGAATACGTATCACACCTAAGCTTCATCTGTTTTGATCGATGGAAAAACAAACGTTCCGTCTCGACCATAGTGTAACCATCCACAAGAAATTGCTGAAACAAACGACCTCCACGCGTAAATAAGTTTTCTTGATTGGGACGATCCTGTATATGAAAAGCAAACCACTCCCTCATAGTAACTATTTTGTCCTTCTTGTCGTTGGACGGATCTGAGCTTTCTGACCGAACAGGGCGTTTGGCAGGTCTCTTTTGATGTGGTATACCCAAATAATAACCATCTTGCGCTCGAGGCATCAACAAAGGGTATTGCAAAGGAAGGTACATAGGATGGAAAATGTTGATACGTTCCAAACCTTCACGATGTTTTTCAATCACAATATCTCTATCTTCTAAACATGTATCGAAGTCACCTACAATAAGACCAGCAACCTCGTTGGTAGTTGGAAGGTTGTAATTTCGTCCATCTTTTCCTCTCTTTTTAATGAGCTTTATTTTTATATTCTGTTCTTTGTCTTCGTCATACCGATCACGGGCTCTTCTAAATGTTTGTACCAAATCGCTGGCAGTGTCTAATACCTCCCTTACCTGGCCGATAATGTTCCGATCAATACGATCATTTGGAGTTGCATTGGTAGAGGAGGACGAAGAGCCACTGCAAATGAGACGATATATGTTATTACTTGTAATTTGAGATAATTACAAAACATGTGTTACTCAACTTGAATAAAGAAAATAAAAACTCTGCGTCAGCAATGGTCAAATATAAAGTTTATAAAAAGGTACATAGAAGCACGACTCAGTTTATAAAAAGCAGAAGAAAATCCAAATATAAAGTTTATAAAAAGGTACATAGAAGCACGACTCAGTTTAGGATACTAACTCTGCGTCAGCAATGGTCAACGGCTTCTTCTTGCCTGATTTGCCATTCTTATCGTAGTTGTCTAAATCGTCACAAGCAACCACATGTCCAATAAAATCTACATGATAACATAGATGGCAGAAAGATATTCATAAAACCGTAATGCAACAACGAAATAAAGTGATTAGACATTAACAAAAACCAACCACATGTCATTTACACATCATAATATCCTATAAACTGTTTTCATTATAACATTTTCATCAAACAACAACTAACATAAGTTACTTATATACAATAATTACACAAACTGTTTTCATTAAAATATTACTTAATCAACTAAAGGAACAACATGTTATATTTACACACATAGGCGTATACGGGTACAATATTTTCTATACTAAGCAATGTGTAAATTTATATATAATGATGTCATTAAAACAGATATATACATTTCCAAAACCAATAAAACATTAGAAAATTTATGTTGCAGATGTCATGTAATAATAAGCATACATAAGCCAAAAAGTTTCAAGATAAGATGAAAAGAAAATTAGCTTATGAGATACGTACCAAACTGCCCGTCTTCTTCCTGCTGCAGATTCGTTATGGTGTTGAATGCTCTAAAATCAAAACCATAAATAGAACCGGTAAAATTAGGACACGGTTCAATGATTGTGTTGGACAAAAAACTGAGTCGAAGTGGCTTGTTGACCATGCGATACTTGGGCTGAATCTCCCCAAGACTGTATCGAGAAAGCGTAATAGCAGTACCCTCTTCAACCTTTTTCTTAAACCCATTCACCAATGCCATACGCATAGTAGCCTGCATCTTAGTGCTCTGTTGAAAATTAATATAACAATTGGGAGAATTAGTAAATGAGTTCAATCATTAACCAACAATATTAGATTAATGTTAATAACAAACTTACTTGTTCATCCATAAGCACTAATTCCAAATTTTTTAGTCCTGGTCTGCCATACACGTCCTGCATCCAACTTCTTACTATTCGCACTCGAAGTTTGATGTTGTCCTTAACTGCCGATAAGTCGTTGATATACCCTGAAACATATGTAGCCATGGTTGTTCTGGTTATTGAAAGTGGTAAGAGAATTGAAAGCGTGTAGAGAAAATGGGAGTTGGAGTGATTGAAACGCTCCTTCTTAAACAAATTATATAGAATTAAAGTTCCCAAAATTAAAAAGCGTAATTTTAGAATAGATGAAACACATACAATTAGGAAAGTATTTTATTTTATTGAATTTTTTTCTTTTAAAAACCAAATTTAGGAAATAACATTACGATTTCAATAAAAAAAATTAATCTAATCTATAAATAAACCAAAAATCTATATACACATATATGCAGAAAACCGAATACCAAAATGTTTATGATTTTCCCCAAATCAAACTTTATTAGGGTTTCATAATAAAAATCAATTAAATTCGAATCCATAGGGGCTTTACTAATCTATACTCATATTACAATGAATACATTGAATTAACACAAACGAAAGTATGCAACAATAAAATATAATCATCTACACGAAATTTTTTTTTAAAAAAATTAATAATAAAAAAAATGAGATCTTACAATAACGGAATAAAAATGGGGAGGCATCTCCAAATCGTGTAGAGGAATATTTGGAGCTCAATTAATGGGTGATTTTTGATAGTTTCCCAATTTAAGATCCAGCGTGTAGAGGAAGCCTTATTCAAACTTCTTGCTGGCATTGACAAACCGTGTAGAGGATGTGGAGGAATTAATGGGGATTAGTTGTTTCAAAAATAATAATAAAGCTAATGAGTGGTGTATACGAAATTCCATAAATAAAGTGATTGTTTTTTATACTCGTGTATAGGGATGTTTTTTTTTGTATGCTTAAAAAGAGTTGTACTTACACACTATATAAGGAAAGCCACATCATAATATTAATTGAGTTTTTAATGCTGCGCGCTTAGGGGGACTTGTACAAAACCTTTGTTTATTAGAGAGTATAGATTCATGTGGCCATAGGACAAAAATAGTCACACAAAATACACATTTACTTAAATAAATCATCTCAAATGTCACATATATTATATATTTATGTGGCCAAAGGACGAACAATAGTTACTCTAAAAAAACATTCGTGTTACTATAAATTATTTACGGTCACACATACTAATTAATCCAACAAAGCTTGTGCATAATTTGTCACACATATTCGGGTTTTGGTCACTCTTATTCAATGACAATGGTCACGAATTCAACAATGTCACCATATGCCACCTACGGTGGCGGGACTTTAGTGACACACAACGAAAAAAATGTGTGTGACTATATGCATATCGTCACACATTTTTGGCGTGACCAATACAACTTTTTGTACCAGTGAAATATCAAAAACCTCCTTTTATACTTAAAGACTTCTCATTCTTATCCGTGCATAAATCTCCCTCCTTCATATCTTTTTCACTTGGTTGTTTATCCTTTTTAAGAAAGCTTTCCACAACCTTCTGTTTTTGAGATGACATTAAAGTAGGGAATTCATTGTCATACTCATCCTGAAACAAAGTAAATTGATTAGTATTCCTTTTTAATGCCTTCAGGTTTTCTCTACTTTTACTCCAATATCTTCTACTCCCACTAATCTTGTTTTGTGTGGTCTCAGATGTAGAATCAGAAGGTTTCTCAGTACTACCAGCTTTATCCACTTCTTTAGGGATTGCATTACTAGTCTTCTACCCATTATTTAAATTACCATTTTGAGTTTCACCATTCCCACTATCCTTACTCTTTGGTCTATACATCAATCCAATGACCTTCTTGATCCCATTATCAGCACCAACAATCTTCTTTTTGTTCTTCACATTAACAAACCCTTCCTTATCTCCACAACCTTCTTTTCCTTCTTCTTTAAATCCAATTCTGCCCAAACACCTTACAATGGTTATAAACTGTAGGTTTTCGAAGATACTCAACTTGCACAGTTTTAGCTCTAACTTTTTTCTTATCCTTATATAAAAGTAGTGTATCTCAATACTATCATCACAGCCTTGATCAACACAAATTTATGTTTGTTTGTTTTAGGTGTGAAATGTCGAAAATACCATCTCGCTTAACGTTTGAACTAACGTTTTTCAAAAAGGGGAAGTCGAGCAAAATTACAGTGAAGTCGAACAAAAAATAAAACTAGATTCGAGCAAACAAAAGTCGCGCAACCTTTTGGTCTATATTATTTTTTTACCACGATGTATAAAGTGGATAAAATATTTCTTTTGGTCTATATAAGTCATTGGCAAATATAATAGGAATTTATTAGTTTGGCTTTCTCAAAATATGCGTATGTGCATTTTGGCCCTCCAAGAAAATACTTTGAAGCTCCACCAGTGTTTGTACGAAATTTAGTTTTTTCTGTGTTACACTAACATGGTGTTTAGAAAAAAGCTTCAAAATACTAATTTTCTTTATATAAGATATTATGTACTTATGAACGCCAACAAAAGATCGAGGAATGTGAGGATGTGAACTAACATTAAAGATTTACTATCTATCAAATGATGTTCAGAATATACATGCCAAACGACGATAGACACGACAAAAGTGTTGAATATCGGGCATGTTTGATGTAACAACTGGTAATTTAGGGACCCCTTTTTAACCTTATCGTATTTCATTTTCATAAACATGAAATTTGAATTTATCGATGATTTTAATTAGCCTTTTAAAATTTTGTGGAAAACTGGGAGTTTATGTAAGGTGTTTATCACCTTACGTATTATTTAGACTATCTATGCACTTCGATGTAGGCACTACTTGACTTTGGCACTAGAAATCCTAAAGAAGCGTGTAATCGATGATTAACAGTTATGATTAATACGTATACAAGTTCTAAATGTTATATTTAGTTTTCTCGAGCCGTGAGTGATGAAACTTTTTGAATGGATTTTATTTACCCAACAAACTATTTTAACCTTACGAGGAATTGTTTTAAAGGTGTGCGGTAAATATTAAAAACGATTTTAGTTGCGACCGTCGTTATTTGTAAACTTTAAAAATAAATGTTCGGGAGAGATTGTGAATAATATTTGTTTTGGGTCCTTGTCTCAACCCATTTGGTAAAGAATAATTCTACATCCACTCACAATTTACAAAAAAAAAAACCACTCGCTGACGTGTCAGCGAGTTGATTGGTTGGTTTTTTGTGGGCTACAAAAAACCAACCAATCAGCTCACTGACACGTCAGCGAGTGGGTTTTTTTGTGTAAATTGTGAGTGAGTGTAGCACACCTCTTTGGTAAAAACATAACAAAGGAGGGACCCATTTGTAATTTAACCTAACAACTACTAACAAATAACCCTAAACCTAAAAATTTCTTCTCATTTCATCACCTACACCACTCTCCTCTCTTCCTCTCCTTGTCTCACCGCCGGCCACCACAAAACCCACGCCACCACCGCCACCATAACAACACCACCACTCCAAAAACACTAAAACCCATCTACTTAATCACCTACCATCATTCACGCGCTCAAAAGTGACCTCCACCATCATTTTTAATTAAAACGTGTTTTTACCATCTTCACCATCTTCATTTCCTTGCTTCTAGTGTATAGATCAAAAGTGGGAAGGTAAGAAAACGTGTTTTTACACAAGGTTTGACTCAAACCTGAGTCAAAATCCTTTATATATTGATTTTGGGTACAAGATATTGATGGGTTTAATGATTTTAACACTTAAGGTCACGTTTGGTATCGATTTCAAGGGTGTTTGTTTGTGATTCGTGGTCAACCCGTGGTCAAACCCACGAGTTGGGTATGTTTGGTTATTTTCTTGAACACTAGTATGGTTGATTATTGTTTTGGATTGGTAATTGGTGGACCTTGACTCTTGGGTTAATGTGTCTTGAAGTTTAATTATTGTTTTGGTTGTTTGATTTGTAACCGAGACCCTCTCGGGTGTGTTTGGGTTGTTTGTACGCCCGGCCCAGCCGAGGTGAGCCCAAGCCACGATTTAAAGGCCACAGCGAGGGTGGTATTTGGCTTGGAAGAGTCGAAGCCGAGACCCTTGGTCTCGGCGATATGTGAGACTCGTTGCTTTGATGTTTAATTGTTGTTGTTGTTATGGTTAATGTGAAATTATTAATATCGTTATTGTTTGAGGTTGAAACTTGAGAATAATTTCGACATGTGGTTATGTTGGATGAAAACTAGCTAGTCGACATGTGGTTATGAGTTTGGTTATAAAACGATTAATAGAAATTTGGTAAATGTTTGGAATATGAAATTGTTGGTATGAAGTTTATTTCGGTAATACTACGCGGATTAATATGAAATATATTCTTGTGACGAATTATATTGTTAAGGTGGAATATAGTTTTGACGATATATATGGTTTCATGAGTAATATTGTTAATCGGTAAATATTGTTTTGAAAATATATAAAGGGGTGATGAAAATAATGATATTGGTATGAGAATTTTAGTGTTAAGTGGTTATATGAAATAATGTTATAATGTGATAATGTGGTATTTTTTACTATATGAATTGGTTATGAGTTTTTATGTTGCTATATGAATTGTGTCTAACGTTTATTGTTGACGAGATATTGATCAATGGAATGCTTGGTTTATGATTTCCGGAGTTATAAGGATGAAAAATTTTAGATGACAGAGATAGGTTAGTACGAGAGCCGTAGATAGCCTCACATTGTTGTAGTTTGTGAAGTGTGAATTGGATATCGGGATATATTGGATAGACTTTATTATGACGATACTTGACTTGAGACTTTGTGCACGTCGAGGTCGCCTTGACTTTCTAGTCTTGGTTTTGCTTCGACAATACCGTAACAATTGACATGGACTTTGACTTGTTATGTGGACCGGGAAGTCATGACTCGGACCCGTGGACTCGAATAAATAATAATTCGTTAAATGTCATTTATTCCAGATAACTTATATGTAATATAAGTCTAAATATATATATATATATATATATATATATATATATATATATATATATATATATATATATATATATATATATATATATATATATATATATATATATATATATCCACTTATATAATAAATAAGTGACGCAATAAATAAAAATAATAATGTAACGGTAACTATTAACTATTAAGTTAGCTTAATAATTATCGGAACCTTATTATGCATACATATATAACGAATTTGGATTTCGATTTAAAAATGGTAATATTTTTGGAAATAAGGACCTATAAGAGTCCCCACAAACATACGATTTATTCGATGTGAGTTATTAATTATTCGAGTGTACGCAAGAATAAGTCCAAAGTTAATTTCTTGTTGTGATATTGATTCTACCCTTTGTGATTGAGTTTCGGATTTGTTTAACGATAATAGGTCATTAATATTTATATAGAATCTATTGGACTGGCAAGCCCAATAGGAGCTCAATAAGAATATTAATTGACGGTATTAACGAGAAATACATCCTACTACTGTTATATATGATATTACTTGGGGATCAATAAGTTGTCGGTAAATGGTTGTACTTATCAAGTTGATGAATTTGGTAAACCATCAACCTTTAAATGACAACTTATAGATTCACGAAGACATCATAAGACCTTGACCCTTATGTGCAACGAGATCTTTACATGCTATATGTCTTACATGTGGATATTTGCTTATGTGAACTACTTGTATTGTTTGACACTTATGCCGTTATGTTATTTCGTGAGTTATGCATCGATGACCTTTATTGAAGTATATTTTGGTGTAAGACCACTTGAATCGAGACTTTGTCTCTAGCATCACACGGAACGATACCCAAACGATACCAAGTGATAACCAAAACTTTTCAACAAACAATTATTTCGAAAAACAAATGGAAACCATTCAGGAAACTATGGGAAAAGATTAACTTTTGAGGATATATTGAGCTAAGTTTTACATATATGATTAGGTTGTGCCAAGTCGGTAGTTGCTGTGAAGTCTTAACCGCACCCTCTTTTGCATACTCATGATTATTTTGATTTTGCTTGCTCTACTTGAGGTGAGTTTCATAGCCCCACTTTTACTCGTTCTTTATCTCTTTCTAAACTTGGGGGAGAAAACATGCATCTATTTTCTCGGACCTGTTATTAAATTGTTTTGCTATTAGTGTTAACTAGTTAAGGTTAGATAGCTGTAGAGGTTGCCTTAGGCTAGGGCTGCTTGGAACCTAGCTAGAGAATATACTTCTGCTTACGGCCAAGACCCAGGGCAGTAACGGGTGGTTCCTTACTGTAGCGTGATCCTGGCTAGTGACCGCCGAGGGATCCACTCACTATGACCACTTATCTTTCTTAAGATAAGAAATTTATCGTTGTGAATTATTATGAAGTTGGAAAGCTTATCAATGCCTGCCTCTAGTCACACATAGCGCTTACTCTCTAGGTCCACTATTACTTTAGATTTAAACCTATGTCGCTGACCTTTTAAGCATGTTTTTCTCAGGTGAATAGGATAATGCTTGTGGATGATCACTATTGAAGGCTTGGCAAACTGGCATGGATGATGGATCGACAAGTACTCTGATAATAATTCGGGGACCAATCTTTTAAACCCTTTGGGCCTTATCTTTTATATTTTTAACTATTTGTAAACTTTCAAACTAAATTTTGAAATGTTTATTTAATAAAAATCTCCTTTCTAGTTAGCTATACTTGTGTTGTGTATACCTGTTAGCATTAAAAGTGACGATCATTATTGAGTCAACAAGTATTGTAAGAGTTAAGAATATTGGGCTATGGACTTGGTACTTATTAAGTATATAATGTAAGCCTTTATTAGAAAATGTAAACCAAGCCCATTAGACAAAGCCCGTGGAAAGCCTTTTAGGGCATGATGTAACTTACTATATAAACACCTCAAAGCTCATTTGAGGTGTGTGCTTGTGTGTGTATTGTGTGTGTTTTTCTTAATAAAAGTTCTCATATTTCATCTCTCTCTCTACATCCAAACGCCACCTACATAACATCAAGTCACCATCTCTACTTCATCTTTGCTTCTATAGTTGTGATAAAGTTGTGATATTATCAAAGGTCCAACAAGTGGTATCAGAGCCTAACAATGATTTAGGAGTGATTTGAGCTTGTGTGTTTCGAATTTTTTAAGCATCTACACGAATTTTTAAAAAAAATCATCACTTTTCTTGCTTTTCTTGGTCTTTAACACTTTTTTTATTACAAACTAGTGTTATAAACCTTTTCTAACCAGAAAGTTTCAATTTTTTTGAAGTTTCAAAGCTTAAAAAATTTCGATTTTGGTTATTGTACTTGTTTTCTAGAACACAAAAAAATTTTCATAAAAATCATCAAGTTTGCAACTTTCTTTAAGTTTTGGTGTTTTTATAACTAAAAGTACAAGAATCTTGAAATACAAACTTCATTTGGATGAGCTTTTAGCAAAATTAAAATTCTAGCAAACTTTCTAGAACACAAAAAATTTTCATAAAAATCATCAAGTTTGCAACTTTCTTTAAGTTTTGGTGTTTTTATAACTAAAAGTACAAGAATCTTGAAATACAAACTTTATTTGGGTGAGCTTTTAGAAAAATCAAAATTCTAGCAAACTTTCTAGAACACACTTGTACCATCTTTCTAAAACACAAAGTTTCGAGAACACCTTTGTACCAAGTTTCGAGATTACACCTCGTTGATCCTTAAGTGCTACCGTTGCTTACTCGGTATTTCCCTTGCTTGTATAAGTGAGAAACCACTTCGACTCGTGGTATACTCTCTAAATTGTATAATTTAGAAAGTTTTGGTGCTAAGTTTCTAGAACACTGAAAAGTTTCTAAAACACTGAAAAGTTTCTAGAAGACTGAAAAGTTTCTAAAACACTGAAAAGTTTCTAAAACACTGAAAAGTTTCTAGAAGACTGAACTGAAAATTTTCGAGAACACTGAAAAGTTTCTAAAACACTGAAAAGTTTCTAAAACACTGAAAAGTTTTTAGAACAATGAAAAGTTTTTAAAACACTGAAAATTTTTCTAGAACACCTTTTAGAATTTTTTTTTTCTAGAACACTTTTAGAAATTTTTTTCTAGAACTCTTTTAGAAAATCTTTTGGTGGACAAAGTTTCGAAAATTGTTGGTGGATTAAAAGTTCGTTGACCAAGGAAAGTAACCTTCGCCAAACCCAACTCCTATTTCGTTGAGCCGATCCAAGATCAACTTTATCACACATCGTTTTACAATGGAAATGAAAATGCAAATCCAAGAGAGAGATTCAAAGAAAAAGTTTAAAGTATTCAAGTCACAAGTTGAGGAAGTCATTAATACACTAGGTTTAGAACCAAGGTTCGATGAGGCATTTGAATACTAAGTGAGGGTCCAATTTCATCATTTCCAAGAAATACTCATCCAAAACCTGAATCAACTTGAAAAGCTACTTAATGAGGAAGAACTTCATACGCGTAACTGCAAGGAATCTCTTAAAGTCATCCAAACTCAGTTTCAGAGTATATTTAACCCTTGAATAATGAACCAAACAGAGTTTATCGATGCGTTTTGTAAAAGATTTTGGGTAAGGTATACGACATTCAGAACTAAATGTATCAATGACATGGGTGAACTCGAAAAGATACTCGATGCTGAGGAAGCTGAGTTAAATGAAATTGAGAAGCTGAAACGGGAAAGAGAGCAGATTGAAAAAGATATTCAGTTAAAGGAAAAACAGCAGATTGAAAAAGATATACAGTTAAAAGAAAGAGAGCTTATTGAAAGAGAGATGCAGTTAAAGGAAACAGAGGTGATTGAAAGAGAGACAGACAAAGATTTTCATAAAGATGAGGAATCGGTCAAAGAGGGTCATGCATCAAATGATAGTTTGGTTTACACGGGCAGTGATACATCTTCAGAACATCAGGTTGAAAGCAGCAGTCCTAGCTATGATTCAGATATTGATGGTACACACAGGAATGAAGCTGTTTGGGATACCGAGGATGATCACATCAGACCTTCATTTGAAACAGAGATATTGGCTACGATACAACATTCAAACAATAATGATAATGTTGTTGTGTTCGATAATGTGTTTGCTCATAATCAGACACATCCTGAGCATCCTGAGTCTATTAGTGACACATATGTGGTGGAACAAAATGATAGTAATATTACTTTTGCTACTCTAGATATGGATCCTAATAGAGGTGAGCCTGCCCTGGATGGATCTTTTTATAAACAAGATCATGCCTTATTTGCTTCTTTAATCAATAATTTCAAACATAAACTTGAAAAGTGCAAAGAGGACAGTCGCAAAGCTAAGCAAGCGAATGTCTTATTGACAAATGAGCTTGAGAGATTTAAGGAAATGGAAAAAGGTCTTCAAAATGTAACTAAAAGCAAAGCTGAACTTGAAATTCAAATATCAAACCTCAAATCTCAAGCTCAAAAGTTTGAAATGAATGGAGAATCTATCAAACCAATTTTAAAACAAAAAGAAGCACTTGAAGTTGGTTATAGAGAAGTTGTTCTTCGTGAAAAACGTTCCATTCAAAAATTGGGTGAACAAATGGTCCTTAACAGTAGAAAGGTTGAAGTACTTTTAAAAGAGAATAGTGATTTAAAAAGTGAAAATTCAAGGCTTCAGAAAACCACTTCAAATTTTGAGATTGTAAACACAAAACTAGAGAATGAAAACCAAGAGTTTTTTAAACAAGCAAACGTTCTTGAAAACAAACTTCAAAAATTGGGACAGACTTCTCAGACTATCAACATGCTGCCTAATAAAGATGAGGAAGTTTATAAACAAACATCTGGAATTGGTTTTGAGAATAATGCTAATGTGGAAAATGAAAAACCTTGTTTTTTAAACAAAGTGCAAACGTTGACACCTATTTTGTATAACGCTGATGATATGGGAAAAGAATTGTCAGATGATCTTTTGTTTGAGTCTCAAGATATTTTAAAATCTGAAGAGGAAAAACGTTTGAAAGTAAAACAAACAAAAACCCACTCTCGTACCATGGCTTTGTGTATGGTTGTACACAATTGACAGATATACCAAAAGAACCTTTCAAAAGAAAAGACACAAATGTGAAAAGATTTTTCAAATAAGCTCAACTTGATACTTATGATGCTAATTATGGCAAAATAGAGCAAGAAAACAATTTTGTAGTCTTAAACATCAAGAAAACATTGAATACAACGTTTTCTCTAATCCTCTTTCATCAGATGTACGCCTTAAGATTGAAGTCAAAAAGATTTTGAAAGATGAGATTGAACCTCATGTGAAAGATATCAACTTATATTTTGAGTACTTTGAAAAACATCTTGTAACTGAAATGAGAGAAGATCTAAAGTACGTTCATTCTCTCGAAGACGAATTTGATGAAAAATGCTTAATATTTGATATTCAAAAAGAAATTTTCATAAATCAAATAGAGTCATTCAAGTCAGTATCTGTCAGCCACGAGTATGAGAATGTGAATTTTAAACAAACATCTTTGTTAAAATCTGAAAATATTTATCTCAAAAAGAAATCACCGAGCTTTCAAAAGAAGCAACTGATGTCAAAGCTGAATTGTCAAAAAGAACTGCTCAGTTTGAGAAACATCTTGCAAAACTCGAAGCACAAAGTATCTCTTTCCAACTAAAACTGCAAGAGAAGAATGAGAAAATGTCTTCTGAAAACTCTTTGACATCGGTGCTTAAAGAAAAAGAAAATATTTTTGATGAAAATTGTGATGATGCCAATATCAAGTTTGATTTTGACGAACTTGATACAAAAAATCTTGAATTGGAACATGCTGTGGCATCATTACAAAAAGAAAATGAGCATTTGAAACAGACTTACAAAAACTTGTTTGATTCAATCAAGTGGTCAAGAGTTCAGAATCAAACTTCAAACAAATCTGACTCTCAGATCACACCAAATCATCTTTTTGAAAAAGAAAATTCTGTGCTTCAAAAGAAAATTGTTGAATTGGAAAAAACAATTGCACAACAAACCAAGGATTTTGGTGATGCCAAAAATGATTTTTCAATCGAAACAGACAAATTCGAAAAATATTTTGCACATCTTGAAAATCAAAACGCTGCTTTGCATGAAAAACTGGCATCATCAGATCATCTTTCTCTTCAAAAAGATTACAATGATTTGAGAACGTCATACAATGCCTTAAAAGCAAAGTTTGATGTTCTTAACCAGACAAAAGGAAAATCTCAAGTTTCAAATGAGTCTAAACCACAAGTAAGTGTTTCTGAAAAGGTTTACAGCGGTGAATCTTCAAAACCATTTTCAAAAAGGGTTTCTCACTTTACTATCTATTCTTTGCAAAAAGGAAGGAAGTTTTCAAAGAGACCAAATTTTTCTGAAACATTTACTCCTCAAAAGGTTTCAAATGCAAGTGCTCATAAAGAAAATAATCAAGGTTTTCAAACTCCATACTCTCGTTTTTCATCGGTAAAGCCAGTCTGGAAACCAAAGCAAAGCTGTTCAAAACATTTGAAATATTTGTACTCTGAAATGCTTCCGCTACAACAAAAGAATGGCTATGCTTTGAAAAAACCAAATTCTGGAAGGTTTCCATTCATCTCAAAAAATGAATTTTCGAAATGAAACACCGAGTTTCAAAAATGGATGGAAAACATCTTCTTCAAGTTTTAAAAGTCCAAGAGAGACACCGAGTTTCACAAACAACTTTCAAAAGAAAAAGAGTTTTATATCACCATTGATTCCACGAGCTTTATTTCAAAATGAAACACATGTTTTTAGTCCTCGTTGGAATTCAACTTCTTTGTCTCGGATTGACACAACTTTCAAATGGATTTCCAAATATGGTAAACCCGTTGGCGCCGTGCTTAAATGGGTTCCAAAATTTGTTGTCTAATCCAAAAACATAATGACTTCTTAGTACTTCAGCTAAGGACTCGTTCTTTAAAGAAAGGAAAGTGCTTAAATTCAAAACAAAGGTTTTAAATATTTTTCGAGCACTTATTCTAAAAACATTATGGCTTATGTACACATAACAGTGTATAATCCGCGATTTTCAAAGAAAGGACCCTGTTGTACATTTCTGTGCGACAATCCTAAAAGATAAGAAGACTTCTCACCAAAAAGCTTATCAAAGTCTTCTTAAGCTTTTGAGCAAAATTTTGAATGATGTTTCAAAAGGTTTTCAAAACTTTTCATGAAGTAGCTCAAGATATTACTCCCTCAAATCCTTTAAAGCAAATATTTACTCAAAATGTTCTAATTTTGAGGGGGAGAAATAAAATGATGTTCCAAAATGATCATGCTTAAAGGAAACTTATACGGAATTACAAACATCCGTTTCTCCCATATGCTATCCAAAAAGAAAAGGTTTTAATCAATTGGTATAAAAAATACCATGGATATGCTATTTTTGAGGGGGAGAAGACGTGAGTAAAATGTGATCAATGTGTTTAGTGCGAGCTCGACTCAGAAATGACCCAAGAATTGACGAAAAAACAAAAGTTAGTAATCGAAAAGACTTATCCTCGACGGGTAATAACATCAAGTTAGTTACTAGAGCTAGTTGTCATCTAAAGCTGATAGTGGAACTCTTTAACTAGCCACGTAAGCG
This sequence comes from Artemisia argyi, assembly GCA_030686995.1. Lineage (NCBI taxonomy): Eukaryota > Viridiplantae > Streptophyta > Magnoliopsida > Asterales > Asteraceae > Artemisia > Artemisia argyi. Next base: position 7,780 of record JARVZY010010278.1, on the reverse strand, counting down.
TGTCTCGAAAAGGATTTGTTTGAGTAGAAATGTACCGTTTTGAGATACTTTCTGTGGACTTGACCAGGCCGGGTAATAAGTTCAAGCTAGTCTAACTAGTGATGTAAGCGTGTCTCGAATCGGTTCTGTTCACTGAAAGTGGATCAATTCAAAAAGTGCAAACTCCTCCCACATGTGCAAATTTCTCAAAAATCCATGAGCACATGCGAAAGGGGAGTCCTTCAAATGAAATGTAAAACTCTCGAAGTGTTAACAAAGTATGTTTTATTATCATAAACACTTTGAGAGATTTTCACAAATGGTTTGATGGAAACAATAGGATAGTCAAGAAGAAATAAGGTGACTAAGGTTAGGAAAAACCGTCCTATGATCCGCCAGAGCCGGAGGGATCTACCCAAGGACAAATCCAATATATTAGAATTAGAAGTCCTTAGGTATGATTGAAAAAGGGAGAAAATGAGAAACGAGAAAGAAGGGGTTGAAGAATTAAAAAGAAAAGTTATGAAAAAGGGTGAAAAGAAAATAGCCCTCCAAATGTTCAACCTTAGGGCAGAAACCGGGTTCAATTCATACGCTACTGGTTGTTACTAAGGTGACACCGGTATTGAAGACAAGATGTCATGGACCCAGTGACGCATTGCACTAAAACTTCTAGCCACTCAAGTTCTCTCAAAAGAGCTTGTTTCATTCTCACGGGAAACCGGTGTAATCTATCAACTTATCTCTTAGAGATGGTTGATATTGAAGCAGGAGACCTCTCCCTAGTCTCCGCATAGGAAAACCAAATTATGCACTTATCGAGTCTAGAGCCATTAGATTCATTAAAAGATCTCTTAGGATACACTTCCAATTGCATACACTTGTGTTCACCAAAAAGGACACAAGTTGTAAGAGTCTTTTATGAGATCTACGGATCTTTCCTTATCTGTCATGATGGTTACTGTGTCCCAAAACGGTCTACAATCGTGGAGTGATCCCCAGCGACTCACCCATTCATTGATCTACTTAGTAGGTCACGTAAGCTCTCTCGGGAGTATCCGAAATGGGAACGGCCATGGTAAGGGTTAGAAGGAGTCTTCACACTATGCTGTTGACGATCTCTAATTCTGAACGTGTTGTTAGGAATACGATTATTCATATGAAGACTTGGTCACCCCGAGTATTGTTTAGCATATTGTAGCTCGTAGTAGTTATCATATTAGTTAGTATGTAGAGTAGTATTAGTTAGTATTTGTATAGTCGGGTCGGGTCGGGTCTCTTACCCATTGTCAGCCCGCTCTACAGCCCGTTTCAAGGGGCGTTTACATTGTAACTATATATACCCTTTCCTACCCATGGGAAAGGGTTGGACCTTCATTTGCAATCTAACATTCAACAAGTTTTCTCATACAAGGCTCCCAATTCTCTCATCTCATTCTCTCTCTAACTTCTCACTAGAAAACATAACCTAGAATCAATCTAATCACTAAACCATCCATGTTCTTATATTAGAGTATTCTACAATTGGTATCAAGAGCCATGGTTTTATCCTAGGATTCATGGTATGCTCAAATTTATAGTATGGTTTGTGATTTTAGGTTGGTTCGAATTCTTCTAGTGGGTTTCACACGAGTTTGATCTCGTTAGGGGTTTGTATCGGTTAGTTTCTTGTACTTTCTTGATTAGTAGTGTAGTAGACATCTCGGGTTACTCTTAGTTTTATCATTTCATCACTTTTGTGGACGTGGGAAGAATTTCGTTTGGTATTTCTTTCCATCGAGTTGGTGTTCTCTTGGTAGAGGGTTGGCAGGAATCATTAGCGAGTTGACGTTAGAGATTTGGCTCTTTACTATTTTGGGACATACAGACAAATCGCTACAAAAGGGACACTTTTGTCTCATTATTAGCGAGTTGTCAGATTTTAAAGTTTTGTGAATCTGGCGAGTTGTTCATTAGCGAGTTGTGTATTAGCGAGTTGGCATTGGCGAGTTGTACATTTAGCGTATTGTCAGATAGTGTGTTGGCATTAGCGAGTTGTCAGGTTCTGGTAATAGCGAGTTGATAATCAGTGAGTTGATTCGTGTCTAGCGAGTTAGTGCAGGTTTGTGGTGAGTTGGTACTAGCGAGTTGAGAATCAGCGAGTTGATTCTTGTCTAGCGAGTTAGTGTAGGTTTGTGGCGAGTTGAGTTATTTCAGCGACTTGGTACTTGTAGCGAGTTAAAGCCTTAGCGAGTTGTGATTATCTTAGCGTGTTAACATTTGTGAAATTTGTGAGCTGTAGCGGCTTAAGTTGTTACATCTACTCCTTCAGTAACTTGACGTTGTGAGACTATTCCTACAACTTGACTTGTTATTTCAATAGTAACTTGACGTTGTGAGTTTAATCTTACGATTCGACTTGTCTTCTGAGAAGTGATTGTAATTTGACTTGTTGCAACAAAACACGAATCTCACGTGTGTTTAACAGCTTGATACGTGCAACTACTCAGTCTTCACAGCATGGCAAGCACTGCATCGGATGACATTCAGGTAGCAGGATCGGATACTCGTCCTCCTATGCTGGACAGGACCGACTATGAGTCATGGGCACAAAGGATTCGTCTATACTGTTTGGGTAAGGAAAATGGTGTGAACATCCTGAAATCCATTGATAATGGACCTTTCGTCATGGGGACAACCAGAGACACTATCGCAGCTACTGATGACAATCCTGCGGCAGTTGGTCCAGAAAGACCTCGTACCTACAATGATCTTTCTGATGAAGAAAAGAAACGCTATGATGCTGACATCAGAGCTTCGAATATTGTCATTCAAGGGCTTCCTAAAGATGTCTACAAACTCATCAACTTTAACACAGAAGCGAACGCAGTTTGGGATAATGTGAAGATGCTTCTTGCAGGGTCTGAGTTAACCAAAGAAGATAGGGAGTCTCAGCTGTATGATGAATTCGAGCGCTTCAAAATGAATCCAGGAGAAAGCATCACTGACTACTACGTCAGATTTCACAAGCTAGTTAATGACATGAGAGCCATCAAGATGACAATGCCCAACATTCAGCTCAATTCAAAATTCGTGAATAACATGGCACTTTAATAGGATAGGTTTGTTACAGCTGTCTTACTCAACAAAGGTCTCAGGCATACTAATCATGAACAACTTTACGCATATCTCCAACAACATGAGAAACATGCAGCTTATGATCGGGTAATGCGAGAAAAGCTCAGTCCTACAACAACAAATGAGTCTCTTGCCTTTGTGTCTAATGTTCAACAACTTACTCAGTCTTCAAATGATCAATCTCAACCACCTTCATCCAGGGCTACCTCAACTAGTGGACAAACATCAACTCCCTCATCACCAGCCTCAAATACCCATCTTGACTCTGGCTATTCTCATACCGACATGATGATTGATAACCTCTCCAACCAAGTCTTCATATTAGTCCAACAGTTCAGAGCTATACTTCCACCAACTAACAACCAACTCAGGACTTCGTCTAACCCACGTAATCAGGCAGTCATTGAAGATGGAAGAGTGGTGGTGCAGAATGTGCAAGGAAGACAAAATGTCAATCCAAGAAATGTTGGTAGAGATAATGGGCAGTATAGAGTCGGGAATGCACTTCAAGTGCAAGCTAGGCAGCCTAAGTGCTATAACTGTGGAGGGCTAGGCCATATAGCTAGGAATTGCACTCGTCCAAAGCATCCTCAAAACTCAGAGTACTTCAAGGACAAGATGTTGCTTATGCAGGCACAAGAGAATGGTACTGCTCTGGATGAAGAAGCTTTGCTCTTTCTAGCTGGTGATGACAAGAATACGTTTGATGTTGATGTGGATGATCAACCTGTTCTGGACATGGCACTCAATGATCCGAACATCTTCCAAGTTGAAGACTGTGATGCTTTTGATTCGGATGTTGATGAAGAACCCATAGCTCAAACCATCTTCATGGCTAATCTGTCTACAGCTGCATCATCTCCACAGCAGTCTGGCTCCTCCATCACTTCTGCTATCTCTGAGGTACCAAAGCCACTAAATTCTAATCTGAATTGCTCTATCAATCCATAGGGGGCATGTGACTCGGTACAACCCACGAACATTGACAACACAAATATCACTAATATGGGAAATACTAATAATATCCCATATAAACGGTATGTGAATGACAATAAAATGAAAGTTGTACCAAGTGACATGCCGTCGGTTGATGCTAGAGAACTTGAGTTACATGAGCACACTATATACAACCCTGATGACTCCTTGCTCACTAGAGTTAACATCCTTAAGGATCAGGTGGCCTTATACGAGCAGCGTGCTAAATTTGTAACTTAATGAACGTGAGCAGAAAATGGAATGGCAATTGCGTACTTACATATCTGAAAACAATGCCAAACAAGAAACATTGAAAAAGGAGTTAGTTTCTTTAAAAAAACAATTGGATCAGACTGTCAAGCAAAGACAGGAAATTCAAAAGGGGTTGACTTCAATCAAACTCGACTACCAAGAAAAAGAAACCAAACTTCTAAATGATTTTTCAAAACTCAAAACGGTGAAAAACAAATTGGAAGATAAGTTATACATGCAAGGCCAAACCATTCAATCTGCTCAAATGATGGAAAAACATAGGAAACTAAGAGATGAATTTAGTGAACTTGATGCCTCTAAGACTAAAGCTAAATTTCTTAGAATTGGTATAGGTGCTCAACCTGCGCTATATGATGCACACACTATGCTTGACCCCAACCATGCCCCTCCCGATGTGAAATCATATGATGAGATTGATGAGGCTGAGGATAGATCTAGGGAAAAACTTGCTGAGCGACTTAAGGATCCACTATGCGTTGCTAAAAATATTGTGTTTCACCATGATTATACAAATGACAATCACTCAGCTATTTTTGTCCCTCAAAAGAAAATCCTTCCTGAAAAAGTGTTCTGGAATATTGACATGGAAAAAATGAAAGCTGAAAGAATCATTGGTAATACACGTACCATCTTTAGGATTGCTGACCCAACCATCTATCCCCTACACATACCCCAACATCTTGTGCCATATACCTTACCCACACAGTGTCATACCCTAATTGCGTAATATGTTCTAGGCCAACTGTTTAAGGATTTTAAAAATACATGTAAAACTAGAATTACACCAACAGGGATTACAGAAGGGGAAAGGGGGTTTGAGCAAACAAAGCAATGTTACCTAACTGAAGTTATGCCATTTTTCGATCTTCTTAAAGAACACTTTGAAGGCATTAAAACTACCATCAATAATGATGTGAATCAAATGAAAAAGGTTTTTAAAGAAGTGGAAAATGAGGGTAACCAATTGGCAATCGATCTCAAATACAGTGAAATTGACATAAAAAACATCCTGATCATGAATGAGGACTTGATTTGTCACAATTTGTAATTTCAAGTCCTTGTTCAGATGTCGAAATTTCATTTTTCATCTCGAAAAGTTACTATTCATCAATTACTATTCAACGATCACTATTCATCATTTTACTATTCATCATTTTTGGTGTCACTTTGAGATTTCGAGAAGCGTTCAAAAAATTTACTATTCACATGGCACTATTCATTTCTGAAGAGAAAACACTATTCATGTACTTTACTCATTTCATCGTAAATTTAGTTTACGGGTAATTAAATTCGCGTAACCAGTCAGGTTAAGCTGCGAATTCATGCATCATCAGTAGGGACACTTCATATGGACTAGAAATGGCTTACATATCATTACAATAGCATTTGCATACTATTCCACTCGTAGGATATTCCAATTTCTACTTTTGGTATAATTGACTTTTTACGTATGTTTATTTTTAAATAAACGTTAACACGTGACCAATAATGTGACTAACACGTCCGACACTCCCGACTATGATCCTAATATATTTTTATATTCATTTTAATCATATATAAATTATATTATTAATTTACCCGGTATTTTAGAAATTTATTTAATTTATATCGTACGCCTAATTTAATTACGACAGTTTTCGTAAAAACTAAACAATAACCATCCAAACACTCAATATTTATACCTAACATATTTTTACAATTTTTATGACTTTATTATGTCCCGGTTAACTCCGTTAAAATTTATTTTTAGTTAACTCGGTACCCGGTATTCCCTAAAACTATTAATATATACATAATAATACAAGAATTATACCAACTATCTTACACTAGCTACATGTTTTCTTCCCTTTTTCATAAAATGCAGCCCCCCCCCCCCCCCATCCCCTTTTCTTACATAACTTGAAAAATCACCTTAGCATTTATGTATGCATTATTGAACTCAATATATATAATATATATACAAGAATACTTCATACACATTTCATTTCCAAGATCTAAAAAGCAACACATATTCCTTTTTCTCTCTTGGGGTGCTCGACCTCAGCTAAAAAACAAGCAAGAATCCATAAATTTTTCAAGATCAAGTGTTAATTAAGTCTCATATGTATTTCTAGTTAGGGTTTTGTGATAAAAACCCAAGGTTTTATAAGTTTTTATCTCCATAAGCTCACTAATCTTTCAAGTAAGTGTATGAAACTCATTTTTATAATTTTACCAAGTTTTTATAATGTTCAAATGATATATATACAAGATCTACATGCATATGTTATTTATACCACTCCATTTTATACATACCTAATTTTTGAGCCATAGAAGTTGATTATAGTTAGATCCTTGTTAGAACCACTTGATTTATGATGTTTAGGAACCCATGACACCCTAAGAAGGTGTATGGTAGGATTAGACTAGTTTTGTGGTGATTGAAAGTGGTTTGGTTGAAGTTGGAACAAGATTGGAACCCTAGAAATGGTTTTTGAAACATTACATATACCTACTGTCACTATTTTTAAAACGTGGGAAACTCAGTAGGTGATGGGTAATTTTTGACCAAAGATTTAGAAAATACTTTCAAAAACGAGGCCGTGGGCGAAAGAACGGATTAAAACGAGCTTATAACGAAGAAGTTATGATTTTTGCAAGTTAATTGACGAAAACTATTTTTCTGAAAAACTGCATGCTGTTTGACAATTTTCGACGAACAAATAGAGGTGTTAAACGTAACCTAGAGGAGCCGAGCTATCGAAAATATATTAGTACATACTAAGACGAATCCGTGGATATAAAGAACGAGGAAAATGAACTTAAAATGACCAAGTTATACACGTTTTAAAATCGTCAAAACTATATATATATTTAGTCAATACTAGAAAATAATATAACTACGTACTAAATGATATATTTTCTAGATTTCTTATTCAAAGATTTTATTCTTAACTAACAAAGTACGTACGACCCAAAGTTTATTTATGCGATTACTAGACGTTATTTTAAGGTTTTCAAAACGAGGAATATAACACTAACATTTTTATATACGATATATTACGACAAGTTTTTATTATTCTAGTTGGACTTATTTTTCTTAAGTATGGAAATTACCTACTTTGACAATAACTAGTATTTTCAAGTTACGAGTGGTATAGGTATCATGTGCATGTGCATTCATTACATCACGGCATGATCTAAAGTTGATCGTTATTACTCATATTAGGTTGCGGCTAGTGTTCGCGCCTTGTTGTCCCGATGATTTCATCACATTGTACTATCACTTCAAGTGAGTTTTCATAGCCTCGTTTTCAATTACTTATTTGATTTCAAATCCCACGGGGGAGTATACATTGCATCAATTACTTTTTTACATGCCCAAGTATTCAATTCCATACATTGCTTAAGTTGCCTTACTACCAAGTTAAGTCCCCTTTATTATCATGGACCGTTA